>CAUZXS010000765.1:100000-148644 GCA_963585895.1 Sepioteuthis lessoniana
TTAAGTACCTCAAAGTGAAATCATCGGGAGGTTGCAGATTCAATCTTGACTCCAGGTTAAAAAAAATTACTTGTAATATTTACTATAGCTAAACACTCTCAATCGAATACGGTTTACGGAATTAAAACATTCAACTGTTATATAATTAAGGTAATAACTTTTATATTAACCATTTTTCGTTAATTACATATTATTTAGTTTGGTAAACTGGGCCATTGGTCTAATGAGTAGAATGTTCGCTAATGGTCAGGGAGACTGGGGTTCAATCCCAGTTTGAGTCATACCAAAGACTCAAAAAATGATACTTGATACCATGCTTAACACTCAGCATTATAAGGCAAGGATCAAGGGTAGAGTGAAGCAATCCAAGGAATTGAATAGTGCCCTCCCCTACACCTCGGTGTAGTAACTATTAAAAAGGGAGCCTTCGGATCACCCTCGACTAAGGTCGCCAACATTATATTACTTATTTAGTTTGGTAAGGCAATGAACTGTGCGGTGTCTCTTGTTTCAGGTACCATATTCAGATGGGCACTCTTACACCTACGCGGAAAGGATATGACAATCATAATCTGTCATAATAAACCCCAGACAGGAAATGAAGCAGGACGGCCGTTGGAGTGAATTGAGAGTGGTTGACGTCACGCCCGGAAGAGATGGTCCTGAGAATTTGAGGATTTTAAAATGACGAGTTTGTTGACGTTCGACCATTGAAGCGCGCGGTTAGGTTTTTCGGATCTTATCAAAGCAGATCAGTTTGGGTCTCTACCGGAAGAAATGAGTAAAGATCTTAAACACCCCAAGACGCGCCGCACGTGAGGGGTCATCATAGTATGGTTAGCATAGTCCCTTAAGAAGTGTGTCTCTCGTCGTATCCCCAAGGACTGGAGGTAGAAAGAAATAAAATTGTTCGTACCGCCTGTACTTGGATGGTCAGCGTTAGCTGATGATTTTTCACTGGAGCTGAGTGACAGCAAGTCTCCTCAAGTCTCTCGGACTCGTCTCAGGATTCTGGCTGTTCTCAGCAATGCTGTCGTTTGAATAGTCTCTACCCGTTCGCCAACTTCCAAGTCCTCCAGGCCCTTTAATAATCCTTTAGTTATTGTGCCTAAAGCACCAATCACAATTGGCACAATCGTCACTTTCATGTTCCACAGCTTTTTCAATTCTCTAGCAAGGTCGAGGTACTTATTCTTCTTATCATATTCCTTCAGATTTATTCTGTGGTCCGCCGGGACAGCAAAGTCGACAATTTTGCAAAGGCTCTTTTTTTGTTGATTATTATAAGGTCTGGTCTTCTGGCCGGGATTAGGTGATCTGTTTGTATGTTAAAGTCCCAGAGGAGTTTATGCGTGTCATTTTCTAGGACAGATGCTGGGTTGTGCAATGCACAACAAATGGTATATGCACAACGTGCATATACCATTTGTTAGTATGGTCAAATTTAAAATTCTTACACATTTCCCAGTGGATCACCTTGTCGACGCAGTCGTGTCTTGCTTTGTACTCCTTCAGTGCTAATTTGCTGCATTCGCTTATTATGTGATTGATCGTTTCGTCTCTGTCACCGCATAGCCTACATTTACTGTTTTGTTGCGTCTTATCTATTCTCGCTTTAATATGATTGGTCCTTATATTATTATTATTATTAATATTATCAAGATCATTGTGATTATACAACACAACCCCCGAGGATTGAATAAAGAGTCCAGTTCGAACTTCTGTATAGGCTCTCGAGTTCGACAAGAAACACCTGCAGAAGACCGAAGAACACATCAGCTGGGACCTTGTGAATATAACAATAAAGATAAAAACAACAGTCCGACTACTTTAAGTGATAAAACCTAAACTCCAAATCCTAAACTCATCCCCACCTCCCTATCCTTCCTACCTTCACCCATCCATGAAATCGATTTTATTAAGCCTACACCAAACCTTCCCTTTGCAACCCTGGCTTCTGCGCTTTTAAAATTGCTTACTCTGGGCGTAGATAACAGGAGAAGGAAAATTGGAAGGGAGGAGAGAAAACGAACACGCGTTTGACGTTATCTCACAAGGTAATAAAAAGAAAAAGAAAGGACAAAAGGGACTATGTACGGGTTTAGCTCAATAATACACTACGCAGATCACGACAGACAGAGAGAGAGAGAGAGAAGCGAAGAAAGAGACAGATCTCGAATGGAATGAAAGAGATGTGCACCCGTTCAACTTAGAGTTACTCCACTCCCGAACAAAACTCTCTCCAATAGCAGAAATTACAAGCACCTCTCTCTCTCTCCCTCTACCCTATCACGTTATCACTGAAGCTGTAACGAGGTAAGTTGATAGCCAAGCCTTGCAGTCCTACATGCATCTTGTAAATGCATTTTTCTCACATGCCACAGTTGTTGACAAATTTTACGGATAATTGGCAAGTGGGGGGAGCATTTACGATAACCACGTATCTTGCAGCATGTTAGATACAAGCAATTAATATACCTTTAATATCTACGTTATAATTTGATTAAATCAACAACAGATCCAGGTCTTGTCGCCCGGCAGGCTGAGGATTGTAAACTGGCTAAGTATTCGTTGCTCTCAAACAGTTTTTTTTTTTTATTCCTGTTTCAGTGAAAACGTCCGGTGTCCTCGACTATCGAACAGATTCCCTACTGCTCCTGATTACTTATATAGCTAAATGATTTAGCATTGAGTCCTGTATGGTAGATTAAATGTTTCAGGGAATTCTTCTGGCTATTCTTCGGGGAAACATATTTTTAATTCTTCCATTCGAAACTGAGGATCGAAAATGACTGAACCCTCTTTATTAAAAAATGCATCATTATTTTTTTTATAATTAGATAAAATAAGACATCACATTTATTGTTGTACTGAAAATACTTTTTCAATGAAGGTCTTGGTATTTATTCTGAATAACACACCAGGAAACGGCTGCGGTAACGTAAAAAAATATTTCGAAAGAAATGTAATGTAATATCACGGAGGGGCGCTGTCGTCAATCAGTGAAGGTGTCACGAGACTAGCGCGTGCGGGCAGAATGACCTGCAAAGTTAGACGTGATTTTGAAATAATCACAGATGTATTATCACGTGTTTAACTAGTGACATCGAACATTCGAGGATCTTCGATTTGTTCCCCAAAATCTCTATTTAAAAAAAAAGTGATGAGATTTTGGCAGAGTTGAAGGCAGTTGTCAAAACGGGTGCGTTAAAGGTTCTGGAAGCCCCGACCCGTCCTACCCCAGTCTGCTACGACCTATCTGCTATGACAGGCGTGTGTCAAACAGCCAGCTCTCACTCCTACCCCGTCACCACCGAGAGGAAGGGAGAAGAAGGACGCAACTAAAATGGACTTTTCGAGTTGTAGCGATCATAGCTGAATCATAAACGACTGCTATATTTTCTTCCCTTACCTTCGAGTTTGAGTATTTCTTTTTCTGCGGACTTCTTTCTTTACAGCACAAAAAGTTGGTCCTATGATACAATATTCACATTCAAAATCCAGACAAGAAGAGTTTTCAATCATTATCTTTTTATTTATAAACTTTTACAAAAAAAAATACACCCATATTGATTTTTTTTTCAAGCCAGTGTCTTTTTTATCTTAATTTTTTATGGGTTAGGGAAAAAATAAAATACTCTAAACAAACGTACATTAATATGAATACATCTTTATTAAATTGAACACATCTGGTTTTTTTTTGTTTTTTTTGTTGGTTTTTATTTTTTTCGATTAATTATAAGTTTAAATCACGAAAACTATTCAACTTAGACGAACCAGACATGCAGGACACTGCTGGAGAAGCAGGGACGAACTCATAAGAGATGTACTGTTATGGACCCCCACACATGGCCGTGCAAAAGCAGGACGACTAGCACGAACATACATTCAGCAGCTATGTGAGGATACGGGATGTTGTCCTGAAGACCTGCCTAGGGCGATGAACGATAGGGAGGAGTGGCGAGAGAGGGTCAGGGATATCCGTGCTACCAGCGCGACATGATGATGATGATGATAAGTTTAAATGAAACGTGAAAGGCAAACATATAAACAAACGAAGCATTAAAATTCAAAATCCAGATAAGAATTTAAGTTTTAAGGTATCATCTTTTTATTAAGGGACTTTTTTCTAAGAGGAAACGGATGCCTTCAAATAAACCTCATTGCCCAAAGAGAAATGTTATGAAGTGCTCGAATGATTTGAATTTAACTAATTGCTCAGCCAATTTGTTTGTTTTTGTTTTTTGTTTTGTTTCTTTGTTTTGTTTTGTTTTTTCAAAATCTTACCTATGAGAAAGTTTTGAAGGTTTTGGCTCTGCCAAGAGGAGGATTTTTTAAAATTTTTGCTTTTCTTAGTGGTGTTACCTGCTGTAACATCTTCTTAACTTGAAGAAGTCAGCGGCAGGCGTGGGTATAGTCGCCAAGTTTGCTGAGTGTAGTAAACAATTTTGTTACCGATTGTTTTCGGACAGAATTCTTTTCATTTCGGTTGTGAAGTCAAGTTATAGCTAAGTCAGTGAATCGGAGTTGGGGGGGGGCGTGAAAATTATGAGACTCTTATTAATTGTGAGGAGCAAGATTTTACAAGTCAGATATTAGTACAACTGTGATTTAACAAAATATTGAAAATAACAATTCCTTTTGTTTACTTGAAAAGGTCGAGCCAGTTCATTGGATATTGACATAAAAGCAATATTTTTCGTCAGCTGAATTCAGAAGATCACCTAGACTAAGGGTCAACAACCTTTTTTTAGCCCGGGTGGGGAAGGGCACAAATCTTACTTCAGGAGGGTCTTGATAGCTCTCTTGAAAGGACAGAATGAAAAAAGAACAGCAAAATGTATTATGTAAAAATCATAATTTATTATTGAGACACGATATTGTTTGCAATCACAAGGGAAGTCATCGTGAACTAATGAATAACATACGGGACTGTGGTATTGTTGTAAGCAAGTCCGAACTCCAGTTGCGAGACCTCTACAGAGGGGTAAGACTCCCCCACCAACGAATGTCCTGTATATGACTCTAAACAGTCTGATGGCGAGGTTCCAGTGATGCTGGAGCTTTGGGGAATGCGGAGTACCTCTTTATTGCCATTGCTCCCTTTGTCCACTCTGGCCCGGCGTGGTAGCACCTGATAGGGCCCTATCTATGGGTTAAATAGAACTAACGGCATACTTATGCTAAACTGAATTGTTTGATTAAACTGAATAGCTTGAAATAGTAATTTTTGACAACTAAACCGTGCTTACATTTGAACTGCGTGCTTATGCTAAACTGAATTATTTCAAATAGAACTGTTTTTTGACATTGAAACTGTATTTACACTAAACTAAATTGTTTAACAGAACTGTTCTGACATGTAACTGTGTGTAAACAAAATCTGTACTTATACTAAACTGAATTAGCTGAATTAGAATTGCTTGACTAAACTGAATAGCTCGAAATAGAAATATTTTTTTACAATTAAACTGTACTTACATTTAAACTGTGTGCTTATGATAAACTGAATTGTTTTAAATAGAACAGATTATTTGCATAAAAATGGATTCGGCGTTTAATAACCTACAAAAGTTGATATGCCATAAAACCCAACCAACCAAACCATCCAGTCACGAGATTACTTTCACTTTCGGATTACCTCCGCAAGGAAAGTTATGAATCCCCCTTTATCCCCCCCTGGGTTAATTAGCACCACTGCTAATCTGTTACAATATTGATATGTCATTAAAATAAAAAAGGTGTTAATGAAGGGCTTGACTGAAGGGCACATCAGACAAGTGATTATTTAACAATTGTGAACACGTCGTACTCTTAGTCAAGTTAATTGGTTTTGTTAAGTTTGGTTGAGTTAATAGGATGCACATTTCTTTAGTTTTAGATAAATCATCAAAGAACACGAAGATAGGAATATTCCAGAAAAAAAAAAGATCAAAATCTCGCTTACATAGAATTTATACTCTTAAATTTTAAACCACTCAGCGAAGGACATATAGAATAGAATATTCTAGAAAAAGTGGATCAAAAACTAACTTTTAAAAAATTTGTCACAGAAACAAAAATAGGTTCCAAAATAAATATGTAATTTCTGTGAATCTGATTGGTTAAGACAGGTCACGTGTTGCGTTCTCGCCGACGTCCGCGCATTTGAATTTTATTTGACCCTTATAAACTTAAAATATTTTACTTTGATCCACTTTTATTTCAACCAAAAGAATAAATAGCGAAGTTTTTTTTAGTTCAACGCGGGGAGAACGAGAGATGAGCTGACAGGTACGACAGATTGCCACCAGATGATCCGCTTATATACACTACGGTTAGGAGAGTGACCGAAAATTCATATATATCAAGATGCACGCATACATACACGCATACACTTGTATCTAAGTACAAGCATATCTTCTCTCGGACATACTCAAACATACACACACATTAAATTTGACTGACAATATTCATGTTTTACACACACACACATGAACACCTTTTGTATAATCATTGCCATTGTCGTGTTGATATAATATATACGTGGTGCCTTCAATAAGTTTCCAGACTTTTTTGTACATGCATTTAAAATTGTCAGAGACTCTTGAAAATTCACTATGTTATTGCTATACATCTTATGAGATGACTGACTAATTTTTATGATTTCAGGTTCAAAGGAACAGCTACAGCAGCAATTGGAATACACCTTACTAAAGTTTGATTGTCACAGCTGGTGAATTTCAAAAGTGCAATCTGACACTTTAGAAGAACGATATGCAATAAAATTCTGTTTTAAACATGGAAAAAATGCCACAGAAACGTATGGAATGCTTCAGACTGCTTTTGGAGCATCTTGCATGAGTTGAGCATCAGTTTTTGAGTTGCATAAGAGATTCAAGGAAGGTACTAAAAACAAGAACATTAAAAAACAACAATTATACGAGGATCATTAAATAAGTTTCCAGATTTTTGTCGTATTAGCACTTTTATTGATAGTACACACATGAAACTCTAGTCCCCTTCGAAGTAATCTCCTCCACCTGCAATGCACTTGTATTGTTCCAACATCTTCTGGAAGGACCCATGGAAGTCCTCTTGTGTGAATATGTCAATGACCTTCGTCGCAGCCTCTTTCATCTCTTCAATTCTCTCATAACGACAGCCTCTGAGCTTAGGTAATAACCAAAAGTCACAGGGAGCATGGTCTGGACTACAGGGAGGCTGAGGAAGTGTCTTGATGCTCATCTTGGTCAAATAGTCTGTGACAAGGATGGAGTTGTGGACTGGTGCATTGTCCTGGTGAAAATGCCACCGTTTTGAAGAGTGCTGGCCTCTTCCCTAAGAATCTTTTCCTGAACTCCCTTAAAACCTCAACATAGTAACCCTAACCCTAACCCTTTGGCAAGTCAACTCTGGTGTATTGACTTCCTTACTCCTGCCACACCTCTCATCATCCCTCACAGACTCGCTGCCTTTCTTGAATCTCTTATGCCACTCAAAAACTGATGCTCGATTCATACAAGATGCTCTAAAAGCAGTCGGAAGCATTCCATATGTTTCTGTGGCATTTTTTCCAAGTTTAAAACAGAATTTTATTGCATATCGTTCTTCTAACGTGTCCTCATGTCCAGATTGTATTTTTTGAAAATCACCAGCTGTAACAATCAGGTTTTAGTAGGGTGTATTCTAATTGCTGCTGTAGGTGTTCATTTGAAGCTGAAATCATAAAAAATTGGTCAGTCATCTTATAAGATGTATAGCAATAACATAGTGAATTTTCAAGAGTCTACGACAAAAGTCTGGAAACTTATCGTATGCACCACGGACTTCAAATTGTTCTTGTGGTAATCAATTACCCAACCTTATTTTATTTTAAAGGTTCTAGAAAGTAGTGGCTGAGGGTCAATTTTGCTGAAATAGCAAAACTTAAAACCATTTCAACTCTAAGCAAATTATAAATGTTAATAGAACTGAGTATTTCATAGCAATACTCGAAACCTTTTAACTGTGTACAAACAAATTGTTTAATACTAAATAGAATTATTTGTTTAGATAGAAATACTTGAAACCATGTCCTGGATATGACACTAAACTGCATTTGATGGTGAGGCACCAGTCCTGAAGTTAGGTTAATGCAGAGTACTCCCTCATTGGCATTACTCCCAAGTCTACTCTGACCGGGAGTGTTTGTCCCTGTTCGAGTCCCATTTATGAGTAAGATAGAATTGTTTAGTAATTTTCAAAGGATCATTATTATTATTAGTAGTAGTAGTAGTAGTAGCAGTTGGATGGTTGTGCTTTATGGCATATCAACCTTTGTAGGTTATTTAACGCCAAATACATTTATATGCAAATAGTTCTATTTCAAACAATTCAGTTTAGCATAAGTACACAGTTTAATTGTAAAAAAAAATTCTATTTCGAGCTATTCAGTTTATTCAAACAATTCTAATTCAGCTACGTATAAGTACAGATTTTGTTTACACACAGTTAAATGTCAAAACAGTTCTATATTAAACAATTCAGTTTAATGTAAGTAAGGTTTCAAAGTCAAATCAGTTCCATTTCAAACAATTAAGTTTAGCATAAGCACGTAGTTTAAATGTAAGTATAGTTTAATTGTCAAAAACATTTCTATTTCAAGCTATTCAGTAAATTATATAATTCCAAAATATAAATCCCAATAAACTTATTTTGAGAAAGTTATAAGAATGATTATATAACATTCGAAAAAAAATAGATCATCAAAAACATCAGAATGATAAAATAAATCCGTAAAATTTAATAATTATTTTGTATTATTGAATTTTTTTAGGGTGAGAATATCAAGTTGGGTATTTTTCTAAATTACACCGGCTCTTGCACTGTAAACTGACAAAAAAAATCTGTGACACCATTCGAACTTAGAAAACTGAAAGTCAAGTTACGTAATGAAGATAAACTCTCGATTGGGGATATTTCAAAGACTGTGGGGGAATCTAAAAATGTTATTCATAGTATTTTAAGAAAACTTGTGGGAACTGGGTCATGTGAAGCCAAAAAACCACCTGGCAGGCCTAACAAAACTAGTCCAAGTGAAGACAGATGGATTGGTAAGGAATCAAAAAAGGATCTATTTGCGACTGCAACCACTATTTCTAAAAGAGCTAATGCTAACCTTGGTATTAAAATATCAAAGTACACTATTCACCGAGGACTTAATGAAATAAATTTGAACGGTCGAGTAGCTTCTACAAAGCCTTACATTTCTAAAAAGAACAAAATGAGCCGATTGAAATTTGCCTCTGAATACGTCATATGGACTGAAGAACAGTGGGATTGTGTTCATTTCAGTGATGAGTCAAAGTTTAACCTGTTTGGTTGTGACAGGAGAAGGTTCGTTTGACTCAGTTCTAAGGAGCGATATTCATCTCACTGCACTAAAAGGAGCGTTAAATTTGGAGGAGGGAGTGTGATGGTGTTTGACATGATTTCTGCGCTGGTACAGGACCTCTTGTCAGACCACACGGTAAAATAAATGCAACTGTATACAAAGAGATATTGAAGAAACATGTACCTATTTTTGAGAACTGCAATTAATCAACCAGCTGTATTTATGCAAGATAACGCTCTGTGTCACACAGCGAGGTCTGTTAAGACATTTCTTTCCGGGGAGGATGTTATTGTTATGGAGTGGCATGCTCAAAGCCCAGATATGAATCCTATTGAGAATGTTTGGAAGTTGCTAAATGAAAGAGCTAAGGAAAAGAATCCAAGAAACGTCGAAGAACTATGGACTAATTTGAAAGGAGAATGGGAGAAAATATCTGTTGATGAATGCAAGACATTAATTTGCTCGTGTAGCAGAAGTTGTCAAGCTGTTGTTGAATGTAAAGGTCTATACATCAAGTACAAATAAATTATGAACGCTATTTTCATTTAGATATGATGTATCCATTATAATAGTATAATTTTGTTATATCGTTCTGATGTTTTTTATCATCTATTTTTTTCAAATGTTATATAATTCTTATAACTTTATCAAAATAAATTTATTGAGCTTTATATTTTCGAATAATATAATTTACCTTTATATCCTTATTTTTCATGGGGGTGTCCTCTTGGTGTAATGGTTAAAGCGATGGACTGCGGAATCGTAGTATGCTAGTTCGTACTCCAGTCGCGCTATTACGTTCACTTTCGGGCAAATACTCTTGGGAAAGGTATGAACCCCCTTATCCTCCCAGCTATGGGTTAAATAGTAACACTACTGTTCTTCTAGGAGAATACCTTTGGCATTAAATGACCTACAAAGGCTGATATGTCATTAAAACAACCAAACCTTAATTTTCCTCGATGAAATGCTCTATGAAGCTTTAAAATAAAAAGTTATTTCACATTTAGACTTTTCCTTAACATCGCTACTATATATATATATATATATATATATATATAAACGGTGCTCCGAACTAAGGGCCTTGTGCCACAGCCAGGCTTAGTAAATATCTATCGATATCGTTTTTATTTTTTTGAAATCTTATCTATTTCTGTTAAATGTCATGCTTGACAGACAAGTCCAATTATGTTTTCGTATCTAACAACGAGATCTCGAGCAAACAGTGATTTCGTCACGTGACTCTCACTCAACCTTACAATTTGGTGTAGCTTGTGTCAAGCCAGATCTTCCGTTTTCGTGCGTCTTTGGAAACTGTCAATCTGGCTTGCTCGACAGCCATCGACTTTTTCTCTGTTTCGCCATTTTACTTGTCTTTGCGAAACTAATTAATCTTTTGTCGTTTGTTAAACCAGTACCCTCACTCCTCTTATTCTCTTTCCTTGCACCCGGTACAATGTCCGTCAACAGAAAAAGTTTCCCAGGGATGAATCAGCAAGACTTTTAACTGAAGATTGGCCGTGAAATACGGTAAGTAATTTTTTTCAAAAATAAGATTGCTATATTGAAAGACAGGGTGTTTGAGAAACACAAATATATTTTAGTTTTATAACTTAAACAATCCTCGTTCAAATGATCTCAAATGTTAACATGTTCAGAAACAGCTCAAGATTTATCGGTAAAATTTTACACGTGCACCCGTTAAAGTTCAGTAGAAAAAGAATTTTTTTTTCTTTTAACTAATTAGAGCATATTCACCTCACCACTTTTTTTTTTTTTTTTTTTCCGAAAAAAAATTACATTTTATGACGAACAGTGAGTTCACTTTCACATTCTAATTCAATTTATAAGGAACACACATTTCCTGATATATAGGATTTAAATAGACAAGTAACCAGACAAGTCGAATTATTTCTACATTTTTTTATTTTAGTTTTATTTAGATGAGACTTTTTTTTTAAATACGTGTGCCCGAAATGGTTGATAATTCTACATTGAATTAAGTGAAAGTGAATATTCCTCTCTTCTAAAATTATTCGTTTTTTTTTTTGTTTTTTTTTTTTTTGTTTTTTCGGAAAATAAAATGTGACGAGTTAGTTCAAATAAAGAAAAAAAATAACAAGAAAAAAAATTTCCCGGTGAATTAAAAGGGGTAGACGAATAGAATAATACAAAGTTTTCTTTTGATGTATAAAAATGTCGGTGCTTAAACATCTATGTTACCGCGAAAAAGCCGAACTTTCCCGAGCGGTTCCGGAAAGAATCGGAATATGCCGAAGCGCCTAGCAAATCAAATTTAAGATAAAATAATTCAATCAATTTGTTTACTAAGTTACAAACAAGTGAAAACATGAATTTATCGCAGCTAAGCGAAAATCTACAATGTGCAGAAATGGTGATCCAATTCTGCCAAGAAAAAACCTTATAGGCAAAATTAAAAGTTGCCGAGCATGTGAGCATCCTTGCCACCTACATAAAACCTGAGGGAAAGTTATGCCCGGAGATGCAATAACACCAAATGCAGGACCTTGATTATTAATAAATTGTTAGGTAACAATACAGAATAGTTACAAACCTCCCCTCCCCATGGTAAGAATGGATTTCTAAATTAACACGTTATTTCTTCTGCACGGTACAATAAGTGCATAAATACGAAAAAAATGATACCCCCCCCCCAAATAGATAAAATAAAAATTCAAACTATTTTTTCATATTGAAAATTACCATACATTGACTGTTGATTAATTTTTTTCTCCTGAAAAACTTGATAACATTATCCGTTAAAAATTCTTTTTTTTTTTTTTTTTTTTTTGTCTTCATGCGTTTTGTCAACAAATTGGTTGACTTATTTTATCCAGTGGCGTAGAGACTAAAGTTCTGAACTTTGACATCATAGAAGGCGAGTTCGAACCCCAGTCGCGTTGTTACGTCCGCTTTCGAATTGATATCTTTTTGGAAAGTATGAACCCTCTTAAACAAACACCCACCCACCCAGTTATACGCTAAATACTAGCATTAGTATTTTTTCAAGAATGGCTTTGGCATTAATTAACCCACAAAGGTTGATATGCCATTAAACAGAGAAACCAAATCAGACCAATGTTCATGGTAAAATAACCTTTGATTTTGATTACGGTGTCAGATTTTGACATTTCCTTTCAAAAATATGGCCTGCCAACAAAGCAATTACAGAATAGCAATATACGCATAAAATAAGATTTTGAGGGGCAGTATTTCGCAAAGTCTGGCACAGGAAGTCAACCATCACCCGATAATGTTCAGTCTTCATTGTCTTCTTCGTGTTGTGAACACCTAATTTCGGACGATTTATTTTTTAGCCTTCTTTTTAGAGAACTTCTCGCGTTGTGTAATTGTTAGCAAGTTTGGCTTGCAGATCCTTACCAAGGAATTCAATTCTCAACAGGTGTCAATTCTTCTGGTCTTTAGTTAAACTAAACTTAATAAATGGCGGCTGCAATAAGACGTTACATGCCTGAACATATTACAGAGGTATTTACTCTACTGATTCAAGACTGAACTTTGCCCAGTCGGCTGGGGCTGTAGAATACACCGACTGTACCTCTGCAGAGGAGTAAGACCCCCCTCCCAACGAGTGTCCTGGATATGGCACTATCTGATGGTGAGGTTCCAGTGATATCTGAACTTTTGGAATGCGGAGCACCCCTTCATTACCATCGCTCCCAGGTCCACTCTGGCCCGGCGTGGTAGCACCTGATAAGGCCCTATCTATAGATTAAATAGGACTAACGGTATACATATGCTAAACTGAACTGTTTGACTAAACTGAATAGCTTGAAATAGAAATGTTCTTGACAATTAAACCGTACTTACATTTAAATTGTGTGCTAATGCGAAACTGAATTGTTTGAAATGGAACTGTTTTTGACATTGAAACTGTACTTACTCTAAACTGAATCGTTATACATAGAACTGTTTTGACATTTTACTGTGTAAACAAAATCTGTACCCACGCTAAACTGAATTAGCTAAATTAAAACTGTTTGAATAAACTGAATAGTTTGAAATAGAAATGTTTTTGACAATTGAATTGTGTACCCATGCTAAACTGAATTGTTTGAAATAGAACTGATTATTTACATAAAAATGGATTTGGCGTTAAATAACCAACAAAGGCTGATATGCCATAAAACTCAGCCAACCAAGACTGAACTGGTATCTTTGGTTCAAAGTTATTTCATTGGTTGACTGCACTCTTTCTCATATCAAGGCGTTGAATAGAATGGGCTTTGGAATCGAAGACTTAAAGGTTTGTCTTAGTATATTTGTCATATCTGAGTACCAAAACTCACTGCCACTATTGAGGAGTACAATTCGGACGTCTGTAGCAGAGGAAATGTATTAGGGTTTAATATTTCCTCGTGCTGAACAATGTAAAACAGTTCACAGCGACAGGGAAGAGAATGTTTAATACACCGCTGCATCTCTACTGAGAAGTAAGACTCGTCCAATGAGTTTCCTGACAGGTGAGACTCCAGTAATACTGGAGCTTTGGGGAATGCGGAGTACTCCCTCATTGCCATTGCTCCCAGGTCCACTCTAGCCCCGGAGTGGTAGCACCTGAAAGAATCGTATCTATAGATCAAATAGAAATGTTTGACATTTAAACTAAGCGTAAACAAATTGTTTGAAATAGAACTGTTTGATCATTTGGCTGTATGTAAACAAATGACTGATGTTTAATGGAATTGTTAGTGATACATATATTAATGTATTACATGTATTAAAAATTACTTTGTTGACTTATATTTACAACTTATATATCAACTGTATAGGAATAAACCGGATTTAGCAATAAATAAGCAACAATGGATAATATGCTATAAAACAAAACCAATTTGCCACGAATTAAAAATATATTGTCTAAGCAAGTTCCATAAAATGATGGTATAAAGCTCCATAAAATGACAGTATAGAGAAAGGTTCTATCATGCAGTTGAAGTATCTTTTTGGTAAAAGTTAGTCCTTAATAGCAAGGAAGATATTGTGCAAAGGGATTTACGTCAAAACGTGCGCAATACGACCCAGGGCTTATTTGGATGAGATCCCTCTATCAATAAACGAACTAGCGCGGACTTCTGGGCTTTGTCAATGCATGACTGAAGACACAGTTATAAGGTTCCATGCAATTATTAATAAAAATACTAAGAAAACAATTACAGCTTCAAGTAACAATTTTTATCCTATTTACCAACCCCTCCGCTAGGGCAGGATATGACACAAGGTCAATTTTTAAGCGGAGTTTAACAGGTTTGAATTCAGACTTTTCCTAGACTAGTTGCCAACCAAGGCTGAAGAACCCAGTCTTTCCCACTATTTACCCATAGCTGGAGGGAGAATACTTGGATTCATACCTTTCCCAAGGGTATTAGTGAAATGCAATCAGTCTCGTCCAGGATTTGAACTCGTGTCGCCGTGTCCATTTCCAACGACGATAACCACTACACCACGGGCACCTCCACTACTGTCAAGTAACTATTATTTATGCCAATAATTTTCTAACAGATCTACTTGACTAAAAGATGGGACCTCAACAGGTACTACCATTCCAGGTTAGATTTGACTTGGTAGTCATGACAACGAAGGGGTCTCAAGTATTCTAGTCTAATAGTTATTTTTTGTAGACACATATTCACAAGTATCTTTTTTCTATTTAATTATTTGTTAACGCAGTAATAGAATTTCAAGTATTCTTATCACATGCTAATAATTTTCAAACAGACCTTCTTAATCCATATATGAGACACTAATTAATTTTACAACTCTGGGTCTTGTCGACTTGAGAGTAATGGCTATAAAGACACAAGTCCACACTTCAAAAAGTACCAAAGCTTAGGCCTTACCCCCAGGTTTTATACAAAGATGTCATTTGGAGTGGTTTTTGAAGGGTCTTACCCTTCTGCTAGGGATGCATAGTTTTGGCCCCATCGACAGGCACTGTGTGTTTTGAGAACTACTATTTGACGTAATAAACCGAATAAACAATCTTCGTACATTTCGCTCAGCTTTACACAGATAACCTCCCCCGCCGACCTCGTTCGCTATCGCCAGTGATATTATCAACGTCGGGTCACATCACACCAGCGACCCAACCTCTTGCAACCACCACTTTAACCACACTGACCTGCGTTTTCAATAACAACCTTTTTCTCTTCTTACAATCAGTCATACCATCAACGCCATCTTGACCATCGCTTTTCTCTTTTCTCCTTCACACGATCTCCTCGAAATCGCTATTCGCATATCTCGATTTCTATCGGAAGGGCCTTAATCAAACCAGTATCCACCTCGCTCAAAAGCTGTCACACAGGCCGTGCCCACCTGTCAACTCTTAGAGACAAGTCGTCGCGAAGGCCTGATTACTCTGCATACCACGTAAAGTCCTGCTCAATCTACGTTGAAGTTCATCGTGAGCAATTTTTCAAGCGGCTGGTTTACTTCTCCTGACCGAACCTCCACCTCCTCATTCTCTACCTTTACACAAAATGACCCCACCTCCGAGCTGAAAGCCTTGGCTGGCGTCAGTTGATCTGTCAGCGAGATAGACTTAGCAGAAGGGTTTGTACTGAATGGACAAAAAAATCGCATGTCTAAGGAAAATTATGCTGTGTTTGTAGTTCCAATAACTAAACCCGCGAGAGTAGATTTTTGTATGACCGTAAATTGAGCTATGGCCAAGCGGAAAGTAGAAAGAAGTTTCATTTGCCAGTCTCTCAAATAGTTTGTGACATTTTTTCCTGAATGCGGCTATGTGAATATTGCTGTGCGCTAAAATTGACTTCAACCATACCCAAGAAAAATTTTGTTGCCTTTTTTTTTTTAATGTATAAGCTATTCAGACAAATAAACCAGAATAACATTCTTAACTTTATAAAACAGTTGAGGCTTTACACAAAGATATAATCTCTTACATTAAAAAGAGCTTCAGAGAATGCGGAGTGTCCCTTTATCGCCATTATTCCCAGGTCCACTCTTTTCCCTGTCAGCTATGGTTGTCAAATACACCGACTGCATCTCTGCAGAGGGGTAAGTTTCCTGGATATGACACTAAACAATCTGATGATCAGGTTCCAATAACGCTGGAGCTTTGGGGAATGTGGAGTACTCCTTCATTGCCATCGCTCCCGAGTCCACCCTGGCCTTGAAGTGGTAGCACCTTAGAGGGTCCTATCTATGGGTCAAATAGAACTAAACAGTGTACTTATGCAAAACTGAATTGCTTGATATAGAACTGTTTTGACATTTAAACTGCGTACTTATGCTCAAACTGAATTGTTTGAAATGGAAGTGTTTTTGAATGCTAAACTTAATTGTTTGAAATAGAACTATTTTTTGGCATTGAAACTACTTATGCTAAACATTTTTAGAAATAGAACTGTTTTTAACGATTAAACTGTACTTAAGCTAAAGGGAACTGTTTGAAATAGAACTGTTTATTTGTATAAAAACTAATTAATCATTGATGACCTAGAATGGTTAAAGTGCCATAAAACCAAACCAACCAACAGGTATAACACCAAGTATTTCTTATGCATAAATTATGCATAATTATATGGTTTAAAGTCACTATACCTATTTGATAATAATTTTATTGTATACAGTTACATGGTTTAAAGTATTCTTATCTAGCACTAAGAATTTGCAAGCAATTATACGGTTCCTAGTAACAGCAATAAAATAACTGACGTAGTCTGTCTTTAAATGGCATCTAAACTTATGATCGTCTAAACAGAGAGGGAAGTTGACTTTAGATATGATCGCCGCACCCCCACCGACAGTCAAAATTTCATTCACTAACTGGAAACACAAAATCAATAAATTCTTCCATACAAAATGTCAATGCTGTGATAACGTAGACAATAAACTTTTCCAGATAAAATCCATGCTAGGAGAATGGAAACAATCTTCCAGGAAGGAAGAAGTCACTCTTTTCCTATAGCACATTGATCACACGAGACATACAACCACCACAGTGTATAGCACATCGACTACCCGACACATTTTCTTTCATAGAATTCAGAACTTTAGATCTTTCTAGACGGTTTTTCAATACAAATAATAATGAGGACTCTTCTAAAATGTCAGTATGGAATAAATCTCTTTCTTGGTAGTTGCCCAGTGGGCTGGGGCTGAAGAATACACCGACTGCACCTCTGCAGTGGGTTAGAACCCCCTCCCCCCTCCATGAAAGTCTCAGATATGACACTAAACAATCTGATGTTAAGGTTTCAGTGATGCCAGACCTTTGGAGATTGCAGAGCACCCCTTCATTGCCATTGCTCCTAGGTCCACTCTGACCCGGAACGGTTGTACCTGATAGAGCCCTATCTATGGGTTAAATAGAACTAACTGCATACTTATGCTAAACTAGATTGTTTGAATTAGAACTGTTTAACTAAACTGAATAGCTTGAAATAGAAATGTTTTCCACAATTAAACTGTACTTATATTTAAACTGCGTGCTTATGCTAAACTTAATTGTTTGAAATGGAACTGTTTTTTGACATTGAAACTTTACTTACGCTAAACTGAATTGTTTGATATAGAACTTTTTTGACATTTAACTGTGTTTAAACAAAATCTGTACTTATACTAAACTGAATTAGCTAAAGTTAGAACTGACTAAACTGCATAGCTTGAAATAGAAATGTTTTTGACAATTAAACTGGGTACTCATGCTAAATTGAATTGTTTGAAATAGAACTATTTGTATAAAAATGGATTTGGCGTTAAATAACCTACAAAGGTTGATCTACTATAAACCCCAACCAACCAACCTTTCTAGGGAGAAATAAAATTATAGCAAAAATTATAAACGGATCAATATCGTAGGAAGGAATTATAAGAAAACAATTCCAAAGTACTTCAACGTATCATTAAAATGAAAAATAAACCCTTAACATGTAATGGACACGCCGACACGAGTTCAAATCCTGGACGAGACTGATTGCATTTCACATAGCACTAATACCCTTGGGAAAGGTATGAATCCAATTATTCTCCCTCCAGCTATGGGTAAATAGTAGGACAGACTAGGTTCTTCAGCCTTGGTTAGGCAACTAGTCTAGGAGCAGGAAAACTCTGAATTCAAACCTGTTAAACTCCGCTTAAAAATTGACCTTGTGTCATATCCTGCCCGAGCGGAGGGGTTGGTAAATAGTAACATGTAAATATAAATGCATTTAACCTCTAAGTATAAAAAAAACCCAGACAAGTTGATATGCAATTAAAATCAAATGGACTTGCGTTTTTCAGTTTGTATGATTAATGCAATATGCTATAACCATGTTAGTACTAATGTTTAGTTGCACCACTGAGTCAATAACGAAAGGCGAGGAGAAAATGCTTGATGACAACTATACAAAAATACTTGATACTGTTTCAAACAAATCCTGGAAGCAGCACCCAACAAATCAGCGGCTGTATGGCCACTTGTCTCCCATCTTGCAAATAATCCAAGTAAGACAGCAAGAACTTATACTTCAGCTCTGTGCAGACAGTGGATGCAGTCAAGGAGGCTTGCCTGGAGACATAATCAATAGAGACGGATGGTGCGAGAGTCTCTCGGTAGAGGCAGAGGCTTTCTTTATGGTGCATTTGATCGTATCTGCGGGTATTTTTAGAGGAGAGAGATCATGGTTGATGGTGAGACGCCAGACGTCACGGTCCTTAGCACGGTTTGACCTTCGGTGATGGTCGGAGTGGTAGCACCTGATAGTTTAATCTATGGGTCAAATAGAACTAAATTGTGTACTTACGCTAAATTGAATTGTTTGAAAAAGAACTGTTTATATGCATAAAATGGATTTGGCATTAAATAACCAACAATGGTTGATATGCCATAAAACCAAACCAAATTATGATCAGTCGTTTCGCTGCACCTGACTGTTCCGCATTGGCATTGTCGGCCACTAGGGTGCTAGCAATCAATTGGTCCTCCCACTTCTTTCTCTGATCCGATCCTACAACGTTCGTTTTTTCTGATTTTATTCGAAAATCGACTGTATGTACAAAGTGTTGCATTATTGCTGGAATTTTTTTATATATCGATTCTTCTCAGTGGAACAGAACATATATATATATATATATATATATGCATGCATAGTTTTGAGTATTTGTATCGTGTTTGCCCCCCCCCCCACGTCCTAAAATTAAAACAAATCATTAATTTATTTTACTTCAGGTTAAAAAATATTCATGATATTTTTTTAATATTTTTCTTAGATGTTTACAAGAATTAATTAATTCCATCGTGTATTAGTTTTGAAAATAAAAATAAAAAATTAAAAAATGAGCCCAGAGATTCGTTTTTAGCTAAAACTAATTATCGGAAGATGTTTACGAGAAGAAAATAATTTTCAAAAAAAAGTCTTGAGGCCAATAGCGTTTTAATTACAATGACGTTTGGAAACGACGACAACGACGGCACCTATCGTACATGTATGCAATTTGCCCCAGGAATATGCTGTAGAGTTTTTCATCTTCACAGCACGCTATTTTCGTGGCCTTGTAGCATACTGCTTAAACTATTGAATATCAAAACCTATTTTGTTGTTAAGGTTTTCTGTTGAGTTTGCAACGAATTCGTTTTCGCTTTCATGTAAGGTGGCATTAGAAGTGTGTAGAAGCGTATGAATGAGCATTTTTTATGCGAGGGACCAACAGTTCAGTTAAGAACCAGCAAAATACTTACAAAGGTAGCCCATTTAGCTGGGACAGTAGAATACGACGACTTCATCTCTACAGTGAGGTTAAAAGAGTGTCCTTACTATGACTAGACCATCTGATAATAGAGGCACCAGTCCAAGAGCTTTGGGGAATGTGGAGTACCCCTTAATTGCCATTATCCCCAGGTCCACTGTGACTAACTGTGGTAGAACCTATTAAGGTCCCATCTGTTGTTCACATAGAACTCTTTAACCATTTAACTGTGTGCAAACAAATAACTGATAAGTTAAATTTGTATTACATAGCAATACTTGAAACCATTTAACTGTGTGCAAACAAATGATGTCGGCCTCGTTACAAAAATGTTAACTGCAAATTATTCGTTTAAAGTGTGTAAACAGGATTTGGCTTTAGATAACTAACAAGTGTTGATATGACCTAAAACCAGCTTACGCAGGGGGGTGTCCTCGTGGTGTAATGGTTAAAGCGATGGACTGTGGAATCGTTGTAAGCGAGTTCATACTCCAGTCGCGCTATTACGTCCACTTTCAGACAAATACCCTTGGGAAAGGTATGAACCCCCTTATCCTTCTAGCTATTGGTTAAATAGTACCACTGCTGTTCTTCTATGAGAATGGCTTTGGCATTAAACAACCTGCAAAGAGTTGATATGCCATTAAACAAAGAAACCAAACCAAACCAACCTACGCAGGTTACACACACACACACACACACACACACACACACCCTCTGCACGATCAGGATACGACACAAGGTCAGTTTTATACGGACTTCAACAGTTTAAAATTGCATTTTCCCTTATCTAGTCATTATCAAGATCCAAGTGCCATTTCTACTCGACAATTTACTTATTGCTGCAGGGAGATAGTTTGATGCATACCTTTCCCCAAGGTATTAAACCTATGAGAAATGCATATAACCTCGCCCAGGATTTACAGCCCAGTCGACAGGGGCAGTAGAATATACCGACTGCATCTCTTCAGAGGAGTAACGCCCCGACCGAGTGTCCAGAATATCATACTAAACAATCAGATGGTTAGGCTCTAATAATGCTGGAGCTTTGGGGAATGTTGAGTACCCCATCATTGCCATCGCTCCCAGGTCCACTCTGAACCATAATCGTAGTATCTGATAGGGTCGTATTTATGGGTCAAATAGAACTGTTTAACATTTACTTTGCAAACAAATGAATTACGCTAAATCGAATTGTAAGAAATAGAACTGTTTTAGAATTTAACTGAGAGTAAACAAATGACTGATGTTTAATTGAATTGTTAGGGATACATAGAAATACTTGAAACCTTTAACTGTGAAAACAACTGCAATACTTGTGCGCCAACAAATTAGTTCTAGCACACTCAAAAATGAAATTATCGACAAATTAATCTATTACTTATCGTGCATATCGATTAAAATGCGAGAAAACAAGACAGATTTTCAATTGTTACGGTTACAAAAAAATACTTGAAACCATTTAACCGTGCATTAAAAAAATATAGAGCTCCGATTAGTTTAGAAATGTTATCAACAGAATGTTTACAAATCATATATTCAATATATTTGTATTAACAAGATTTGGCATGAAATAACCAACAACAGTTGATATGCCATTAAACCAAACTAGTCGTCCAGGTTTTAAACTTGGGTTGCTGTGTCCATTCACTACGACGGTAACCATTAAAAGACAAGCATATATAAATTGATAACAACGATCCAAGTGGAAGGAGAGATTTATTGAGGGCGACACTATAACGTTTCGGTTCTACTGAACCATCATCAGGACCGTATTGTCGACCTCAATAAATCTTTCCTTCCACTTGGATCATTGTTATCAATTTTTCTACATATTGTCGGATTACAATCCTTTTACTTTTCATATATATATATATTGTGTGCGCGCGCGCTTGTGTGGGATTATCAATATTTAGTGGGTGATCTGGTAACAGAAGAATGGTGCCACCGATTCCTTCAAAACGCTCTTCAAGTTGTGGCTTCCCCCTGACTAGTTGCCTTTTCAAAGCTAAAAAAAGCCGCCGTTCCTTTTAGTTCTGGGGAATGCAGTGTTAAGCTTTTTTGCCATTGCTCCCAGGTCCACTCGAACCCGGTAATACTTGTTGAAGTCTTATCTATTGGTCAAATAAAGCTTTTTGAAAATTTAGAATTACATAGGAATACTTGTCAAAAGATGTGCTTCTCTAATCTTTCTATAAGTCGTTTCTATTTATACTGTTATTTAAAAAAATCGGGGGTGTCCTCGTGGTGTAATGGTTAAAGCGATGGACTGCGGAATCGTAGTACGCGAGTTCGAACTCCAGTCGCGCTATTACGTTCACTTTCGGGCAAATACCCTTGGGAAAGGTATGAACCCCCTTATCCTCCCAGCTATGGGTTAAATAGTTCCACTACTGTTCTTCGTGGAGAATGAATCTCGCATTAGATAATCTATAAAGGTTGATATGCCATTAAACAAAGAAACCAAACCAAATCTTGATATGTCACAATCACTTTCGGGCAAATACCCTTGGGAAAGGTATTAACCCCCTTATCCTCCCAGCTATGGATAAAATAGTGCCACTACTGTTCTTCTAGGAGAATAGCTTTGGCATTAAATAACCCATGAAGGTTGATATGCCATTAAACAAAGAAACAAAACCTAAAAAAGATCATGTAGTTAATAGAAATTAAATACTTAAAAAAACGATTTTGTAAAATTTATTTTCTGCGTTTTATTTATTTATTTATTTATTTATTGCCTTCAATCACAACAAAAAGGAAATTTATGAAGTTAAAAAGGGACGAATAAATAAATTTGGAAAAATTGATACTTATGATAGATTATATCTCTGTGTAACCGACCCTACCTCACTCACCGATTGCCTAGTCGGTTGGGGTTGTAGAATATACCGACTGCATCTCTGCAGAGGAGAAATATTCCCCACACCCATCAACGAGTATCCGAGTTATGATACTAAACAATCTGGTGGTGAAGCTTCAGCAATGCTAGAGCTTTGGGGAATGCGGAGTACCCCTACATTGCCATCGCTCTCAGGTCCACTCGAGCCCGGAGTGGTAGTACCTGATAGGGTCCTATCTATCTGTCAAATAGAAATAAACTATTCGTTTTCACATTTAACTATGAGTAAAAAAAATGTGAACTTAAGCCAAACTGAATTGTTTGAAATAAAACTGTTTTTACATTTAAGTGTTTAAACAAAAAACTGTATATAAACCAATGATTGTGTGTATACAAAAGACTATAATTATGCTAAACTAAATTATTTGAAATTAAGTGAAACCATTTGTATGCCAAAAAAAAAACGAGTTCAGACTTGTTTAAAAATGTTATCTTCAAAATGTTTAGAAATCATATAGTTAATATACATGAATAAAAAGGATTTGGCATTAAATGACCTACAATGGTCGATATGTCATAAAACAAAAACAAACGTCACCACCGACATTAAAATTCCCTTATTTATTTACATTATATTCTTATGGATTCAATAATGATTATTCAATCTTAATTAGTATCTTTTTTAACACTGCCTATTAAAGTGTAGCAATTAGATTTGCCACAAAATATATTATGTTGTTAAAATCGTATAAGTGTTATATATCACTAAAAATCATATATACGTCCCAGACGACCAGGATGTGAGACAAGGTTAGTTTTCTGCGAATAATTCAAAAGGTTTGAATTCTGTTTTTCATTCTCCTGGACCGGTTGTCCACACCAAGTTTAAATAGTCCAGTCCGCCTTATTATTTACCCATAGTTGGAGGGGGGAAAAGTTGTATTCATGCCTTTCCCATGGGTAATCCTCAGCCCAGCTGTAGAATACAGCGACTGCATCTCTGCAGACGGGTAAGACCCTCCCCCCACAACGAGTGTCCTGAATTAAACAATCCGATGGCGGGGGTCCAGTTTAGGAGATTTGGGGAATGTGAAGTGCCCTTCATTGTATTCGATCCCAGGTCCACTCTGCCTCGAAGTGGTAGCATTTGTTAAGGTCGTATCTATGGACTAAATCGAACTCTTTGAAATTTAAACTATCTACTTATGCTAAATCGAATTGTTTGAAATAGAACTGTTGGATCATTTAACTGTGTGTAAACAAATGACTATTAAGTGAATTGTTTGTGATACATAGCAATACTTAAAACCATTAAACAGTATACAAAAAATGTGCTCAGACTCGTTTAAAAATGTTATCAACAAAATGTTTACAAATTGTACATATCATTTTTATATATATATATATATATATATATATATATATAGGTTTTGGCATTACATAACTATCAGTGGTTGATATGCCATAAAACCAAACCAAATCACACACACACACACACGTATGTGTATAAGAGGATTTGGCATTAAATTACCACAAATGGTTGATATGCCATAAAACCCGACCAAGCCAAGTGCGAGATGGATATATCACATGTGAAGTTATCACCGCAGTGAGTTAATCCTTGGTGGACTTTAAGTAAAAACCAGTAAGATAAAAACAGGTATTTAAGAATTTTTAAAGTTCTATGTGAAATACAAACAGCCTCAGCCAGGATTTGAACTCGGATCACCATGTCCATTTCCAACGACGATAAGTATTACCATACGAATATCTCCTGGCTTACCTACTCGATGGTGTAGATAATTTGCTAGCTTGCTTAACAATTAATTATTTGGTGTCATTGACTTTTAATATTGTTATATTCTCAAACCTATTAAAAACAAGTTTATGTATTATTTTATATAAAAACTAATTAAAATGAAAATAGATACATTTATATAGATTCTTTATTTTCGTTATCTAATTTAAAATGATTTTTATTTCATTAAAATTTAAATACTTGCGCCCGGCGGAGGGTGTATAATTTTTTTCTTGCTAGTTTTTATTAATAATAGTTTATCAAAATTAAATTTTTTCAGTAACCTCTGTCTGTTGTAATTTTTTTTTTTTTTTTTTTTTAAATTCGTAAAACGATGTTATTATCTAAGAAATGTTTGCATTTGGAGAAAAAAGAAAAATAAATATAATTTCTACGGTTACTGTAAACAATTCTTCGTCTCGGTTGTGTGTCAGATTTGTTTTCAATATCTTTACACTGAGTGTATCCCCAATAAAAATAAATTGGGGTCTTCGATATGCCACTAAACTGCACCTGATGGTGAGGCTCCAGTTCTGGAGATCTGCTATGTGCAGTCTCTTTTCATTTGCATTACTCTAAGGTCCACTTTGACACAGACTGGTTGTATCTGTCAGTCCCATCTATGGATCAAATGAATCTGCTTAAAAATCGTTTATATTAGATAAAAATACTTGATAGCAAATAACTTCTGATTACTTATCAGGCCAGTTGACAAGGGCTGTAGAATACGACGACAGCATCTCTGCAAAGGGGATATACACCGCCAACGAGTTTCCGGTATATGACACGAAACAAGCTAATGGTGTGATTATAGTCCTGGATCTTTGAGGGGGTGGAGTATCCCTTCATTGCCATTACTCACAAGTCCACTCAGGCCTGGACTGTTAATATCTGTTAGGGTCTTATCTAAACTTCAAATAGAATTATTTAACAGTGTGCAAACAAATGATTAATTTGCCCAGTCGGCTGGGGCTGTAGAATATAGCGACTGCTTCTCTGCTGAGAGGTAATTCACCCTATCAACGAGTGTCCTGAATACGACACCAAACAATCTGATGATGAGGTTCCTGATATGCTGGAGCTTTGGGGAAGCTGGAGTACCCCTTTATTGCCATAGCTATCCGGTCCAGTCTGGTCCGGAGTGGTGGCACCTAATAAGGGTCCTATCTATGGATTAAATAGAACCAAACAGGGCTTCCTTCACTATACTGATTTTTGCAAATGAATAGCTTTGAATAGAAATGTTTTTTTGAAAATTAAACTGTGTACTTACATTTAAAATGCGTGCTTATTCTAAACTGAATTGTTTAAAATGGAACTGTTTTTGACATTGAAACTGTACTCAAACTAAACTGAATTGTTTAATATAGAACTTCTGAAAGAGAAATGTTTTTGATAATTAAACTGTATACTCATGCTAAACTGAATTGTTTGAAATAGAACTGAATATTTGTATAAAAATGTATTTGGCGTTAAATAACCTACACAGGTTGATATGCCATAAAACCCAACCAACCAACCAAATGATCGATGTTAAATTGAATTGTTAGTGTAAAATAGCAATACTTGAAACCATTTAACTGTGTGCAAACAATAAATAGCGATACTTGAAACCATTTAGCCGTGTGCTAACAAATGAGCTCTCGCTTGTTTAAAATGTTACCTACAAACTATTGGTTTACAAATTTTATATATATGTGATTTGGTATCAAATTATCAACAAGGGTAGATATGCCATATAACCGAACGAATCAAAATATTTGTATTATGTTATGATTACCTGATATGATTGTTTACTAAGGATTATTATTAGTTAATTACTTTAAACCATATAATTGTGTACTAGCTCGTGATTATTATTAAATAGAAATAATTACTTGATACAATATGATTATGAGTATTAAATAGAAATACTTGAAACTATGTAACTGTGTGCAAATTATTTGTATTAGATAGGAATACTTGAAACAAAAAAATCGGGGATCCTCGTAGCTAAATCTTAAGTGCTGGACTGCGGCCTCAAAGTAAGCGAGTTCGAACCCCAGTCGCGCTATTACGTTTACTTTCGGACAAATACGCTAGGGAAAGGTATGAGCCACCTTATCCCCTCAGCCATTGGGTGCCCCTTTCATATGGCCTTGTGCCACATCTAAGCAAAATGCTTAGTAAATTACCACCTTATCCCCTCAGCAATGATTTTGATTGTATCAGTGCTGTTCTTCTATGACATTAAATAACCCAAGAAGGTTGATATGCCATTAAACATAGAAACCTAACCAAATCCTTTTTTTTTTTTCTTTCTCCTTCATCCTCTAGAGATATTTTTCTCACTTTCCTTATATGGCATTGTATTTATATTCACTCTTTCTCCCTCACACACGGACGTCTTTCTGTTCTTTCATTTTTCCCCTTCCATTCGACACTTCCTCTGTTCCTTCCAATGTCCACAGCGGTCGCCTCCTTTTTCCTTCAATCAATTAAGCAAACTAGATGTATCGTAGCTTTTCATGTTATTTGATCCGCAGATCTTTGAGCTTTGATCAATAGTATTGAACCATAGAAGCACTACTCTAATTCTCCATTTGCAAACACCGACTTGAACCAGGATTTCAAGTAATTAATTTTTGTCTTCTTGCCTTTAAACATGATCTCCTCCACCCCCCATCTTAATCTGTTTATTGTAATACCCTTATCCGCTTTTATATTCTGAATGATTTAGATCAAATTATTATCAAAATATAACATAATCTTTCTAATTTAAATACTGAATTTTCAGAACAGGTTAGCTTTTCATTAAATTCTACAAACCGAATCAAAATTATTGCTCATCGTTGCGTGCTGGCAGCACGGATTCCCTGCACCTTCTCTCACGCTCGCGCTATCCGTCCCAATCGCCTATCGCAAGTCTTCTAAATCAGTCCTCCTCAAACTATCTGATGTGATACATCGGCAGGTATTTTTTCAATATGCCACAGTTCGTTATTATATTTGAAAGTAAGTCCCCGTTGTGCAGTGGCTAATGCGCTGGACTGCGACATCGTAGTAAGCGAGTTCGAATTCCAGTCGCGCTATTACATTCACTTTAAGCTAATACCTTTGGGAAAGGTACGAATTGTCGTATCCATCGAGCTATGAGTTAAACAGTACCACTACTGTCCTTTTACAATGATGACCTTGACATTAAATAACCCACGAAGGTTGATATGCCATTAAACAAAGGTGCTATATTATGGGATTTATGACCATGTTATTTATATTTCTATTTCTTGTGCTGTATCAGTGCACGAGGAAAGAATAATATTTAATGAATAGACTGATTTTATACATTTTTTTTTTCATTAGATGTTATTCAGGGTGTCTCAAAATAGATGCAACCTATTAATATGATAATGATTTATTACTGAGACAAGCACAATGGCGTATTCTAAAAAAATTCATCCTTGGACCTAAACATGAGAGCAATGGGATTTTTTTTTTGTTATTATATCAGTTTTCAGGACATGCAATATTTTTCTTTTTTTTTTTTTTCCTTTTTTTTTTTTTTTTTTTTTTTTTTTTTTTGGGTTTCTTGTTTCATTAATAAATCATTATTTTATTTTGAGATATTTTTCAATGATTTTGTCTCCAAATAACAAATGACGTAAAATTTTGTCCAAGGCATTGTGATCGAGGATTAATAGTTATTATAGTATACTATTTTCAAATCTGAAACAAATAAGAACTCGGCATTATAATTAGTAGAGTTATCACCAGACACATAGGCCACATTTTCATTGAGACATCCTATGTATTCTTTGATGAGAAATTTGAAACTCACTACTTACCAGCAGTCGATAGCTTGTGTACGAGCACCGGCACTCATACCACCACCTAGATGGCATCCAGTATCCGTACAAAACTGATAAATGTAAGTTTTTCATTGTCATCTAACACTGTTGAATTCATTTGTATGAGTTAATAAAAGAATGTCGCTTATGAGTTCGTACTTGCTTTCCAGCAGTCCTCAACATGTTGCTTATCTTACTTGGATGTGAGAGATATGAGAGAGAGAGATGCAAATGTGTTTATGTGAGATATAGAGATAAGTGTATTTGAAAGAGAAAGATATGTGTGTGTGTGTGTGTGTGTGTGTGTGTGTGTGTGTGTGTATAAGAGACAGATATATGCGTGTGTGAACTTTTGTGAGAGAATGTGTGTGGGAAAGAAAGAAAGATATACTTGAGTTAGTGAAAGATCTGATCATGTGCGTTAGAGAGGGAGAAAGAAACAGTGTGTGGGAGGAACATGTTTGGTTTGTTGGGTTTTATGGCATATCAACCTTTGTAGGTTATTTAACACCAAATCCATTTTTATGTAAATTATCTGTTCTATTTAAAACAATTCAATTTAGCATTAAGTACAGAGTTTAATTGTCAAAAACATTTCTTTCAAACTATTCAAGCAGTTAAATGTAACCATTCAGTTAGATGTAAATACAGTTTTAATGTCGAAAAACTGTTCTATTTCAAATAATTCAGTTTAGCATAAGCACGCAGTTTAAATGTAAGTACACAGTTCAATTTTTAAAAAACATTTCTATTCAAAGCTATTCATTTGCAAAAATCAGTACAGTGAAGGAAGCCCGGTTTAGTTCTATTTAGCATAAGCACGCAGTTTAAATGTAAGTTCAGTTTAATTGTCAAAAACATTTCTATTTCAACCTATTCAGTTAAATCAAACAATTCAGTTTAGCATAAGTATGCTGGTAGTCCTATTTAACCCATAGATAGGGCCCTATCAGGTGCTACCACTCCGGGCTAGAGTGGACCTGGGAGCGATGGCAATGTAGGGGTACTCCGCATTCCCCAAAGCTCCAGCATTACTGGGGACCTCACCATCAGACTGTTTAGTGTCATATCCAGGACACTCATTGGGGAGGGGATCTTACTCCTCTGCAGAGATGCAGTCAGTGTATTCTACAGCCCAAACCGACTGGGCAAGGAGGAACATGTGCGTGCATGTATGTATAAGAGAGAATATGTGTATGTGTTCGAGATATGGGTGTACATGCACTTGTGCGTGTGAGAGAGAGGTACATGTTTGAAAGAGAGATGCTTGTGTGTATGTGTGTGTTTCAGAGAGAGAAAGAGAGAGAGAGAAAGAGAGATGTGTATGTGTGTGTGAGTTATGCATGTGCATACGTATGCAATATTTATTACATTGGGGTTTTGAGGTAATGTCGATTTTGTAAAAGTTTTCCGTATAAATGACGCTAGGTTTTACCAATATTAGAAAGAAAAAAAACATCTGAACCCATGGAAATTCCATGGTGTTTGTTAACAAGTGTTGGTTTTAAAGACTCTCACAGCATCCTACCATCTTTATCTGCGTCAGCATGATAGGAAATATCATGGCTCGAAGTCATTCCCTTCTTGGTTTGTCTGAGAACTTTTCAGCATGCCCTTGTACTGATACTGCAAATCAAAGCCGTCACTGAAAACATTTATTTTAATTTAGAAATTTTCAAAAACTAATGTTAAAAAAATGTTCTATGTCTATAGTTTTCTGACCCTTTTAACTCTTCTGACAAAACCTCGGACCCCAGACCTTTTAACACATTCAGAAGCCATACCTACGGATAGGAATACCAATATTTTGAAATTAGCTTTCGTGTCATTTATTTCCCTTTTAAAAGCTCTCTTGGTTCAGTCTGACCCAAGAACGACAGATCACCATCGGAGTATTCTGTCATTTTACTGACATCGTCTAAACCTCATGCGGTCTGCAATAATAGTAGCCTTAATGGTTTTAGAAGTAAGAGAGTGCGTGACAAGTACTTTGTCGAAGCAAATTCCCTAATGCCTGCACTTACCTTGTTGGTTTTTACCAAGACTCCACTCAGGATTAACTCAATGTGATGACATCTTCACAGGTAATATTACCATCTTGCATTGTTCAATTGTGTGTATATATATATATATATATATATATATATATATATATATATATATATATATACTTGGGTCATTCAATAAATAAGGGGTAATTTTAAAAAACACCATGACTGTAAACTCCGCATCTTTTGGAATTGGTTTATAGCAAAAGTTCTTTTACAAAAAAAAAATGTTTCGAACAAACCAGAGTGCTTCAGGCTTGAGCAGAGGTCTGTCTTCAAATTCTTTGTGTCAGAAAAATGCGAACTAAACGAAATTGATTGAAGAAAAAGTGATGTGTTCATAGAAACATGTTGTTTTTTTTTTATCCGAAATGCTAACAAATAGGCAATATACGGGATTGTCACGACGAACACAAGTAAAAAGGATAGTCTATAGAGTGATCTCATTGACTCTCCAGTAAATGAAAAGTTGGGGGCACAGCGATCTGTAATGGTCATACTGATAGTGTTCTGAGATGTGAAAGGACCCATCACGACCAGTTTCTTTGAAAAAGGTACAACTATCAAAAGTTCTTCGTATTGCAAACTCCTAAAGCAAAATTTGTCTTATTTCTAAATGATCCTCGAATATTCAGAGGCAATGCAAGGTCATCAATATTACTCAGGTTCAAATTTTAAAAATTTACTAGGATAATTTTAAAATGCAACATCTTTTAAAATACAATTCAACAGATTACTATACCTGTGATACTTAACGTGTGACCATACTATAAAAACAAAAACGATATTTTTTTATCTATGAAAATCAGCCCTAAAAAAAAATTAAATCCTTCAAATAACATGAATTAGACGAATTGATTTCTTGCCGAAATAAAAAAAAAAAAAACGTTAAATCACAGATGTCTTAATTTAATGTCGTTTAAATATTTTTCTTGGGGGTGTAGAATACACCAACTGCACCTCTGCAGAGGGGTTGGACCCCCTCACCCAACAAACGAGTGTCCTGATATGACACTAACCAATCTGATGGTGAGGTTCCAGTGATGCTGGAGCTTTGGGGAATGCGGAGCACCCCTTTATTGCCATCGTTCCCTGGTCCATTCTGGCCTGCAATGGTTGCACCTGAGAGGGCCCTATCAATGGGTTAAATAGAACTAACTGCATACTTAAGCTAAACTGAATTGTTTGAATTAGAACTTTTTGACTAAACTGAATAGCTTGAAAAAAAAATTGACAACATACTTAGGAAGAGCCAAAATGGCTTCCGGAGAAAAAGACCCACGACCTCACAAATTTTGACTATTCGTCGAATTCTGGAAAGTGTACGGGCAAAAAACCTAGAGGTAACAATATTATTCATCGACTTTACTAAGGCCTTTGACTCCATTCACAGAGTAAAGATGGAACAAATTCTACTCGCCTACGGCCTACCAAAAGAAACCGTCACAGCCATAATGATGATCTATAAAAACACCAAAGTAAAAGTCCGTTCTCCGGATAGAGACACAGACTATTTCGACATTGTAGCAGGCGTACTGCAAGGAGACACATTAGGCCCATACCTCTTTATCATCTGTCAAGACTACGTGCTTAGAACATCTATCGATAAAATAAAAGAAAACGGTTTCACGCTAACAAAAGAAGGAAGAAGGTACTCCGCAAAAACAATCACCGACGCCAACTACGTCGATGACATAACGCTTCTGGCAAACGCTCCAGACCAAGGCGAAACCCTGCTACATAGTTTGGAATGAGCTGCTGCAGGCATCAGCCTCCATGTCAATGCACATAAAACTGAATATATGTGCGATAATCAAACAGGCAACATTTCCACACTAGACGGAACCTCTCTGAAACTGATAGACAAATTCACCTACCGAGGAAGCAGTGTCTCATTAACCGAAAAAGCCATCAATACGCGACTAGCAAAGTCATGGACAGCTATCAATAGACTATCAATCATATAGAAGTCAGACCTTACCGATAAAATGAAGCGCAGTTTCTTCCAAGGTACAGTCGTGTCGATAGTGCTGTATGGATGCACTACATAAACGCTAACTAAACATATGGAGAAAAAGCTTGACGGCAACTACACAACAATACTGCTAGCAATAGTCCTGGAGACAGCACCCTACAAAGCAGCAGCTGTACGGTCACCTATTACCCATCACGAAAACAATCAAAATTAGACGAACCAGACATGCGGACACTGCTGGAGAAGTAGGGACAAGTTTTTAGTGATGTACTCCTGTGGACCCCTTCACATGGACGTGCAAAGGCAGGACGACCAGCTCGAACCTACATACAGCATCTCTGTGCCGATATGGGATGTAGCCCTGCCGACCTACAGGAATCAATAGACGATAGGGAGTGGTGGTGAGGGAAATTCAGAGATATCCGTGCTGATAGCGCGACATGATGATGATGAATATCTTGAAATAGAACTATTTTTGACAATTATACTGTGTACTCATGCTAAACTGAATTGTTTGAAATAGAACTCATTATTTGTATAAAATGGATTCGGCATTAAGTAACCTACAAAGGTTGATATTCTATACAACCTAACTCAACCCAACCCTAAATATTTTTCTGTTTCAATAATACTAATACGACATCGGGGTCAAAAGATTCGAATCCATCAAAGTTGTGCTGATGCACATATGTGGAATCTGTTCCGCTCTCCCAGACATTGAACAGTTAACATCAAATATTGTAATGGCGACTGAGATTGGTCCTTTAGCTGAGTAAAAGATTTTCAAATAGATCTATTTTACCCAGAGGTCTGTTTCGAAAATTATTTGTATTAAATAGGAATACTTCATACCATATAACTGTGAGAAAATTATTTGTATGAAGAATAGTTATTTCAAGCTATAATTTTTTTACTAAGGATTATTCATATTGGCTTGATTTAATGGCATATCAACAATTGTTGGTTATTTAATGCCAAATCCCGTTTTTACATTTATATTAAATATGATTTGTAAATACGTTTTGTTGATACTCACAGTTAAAGGATCAAACAGTTCTATTTCTAACAATTCCATTTAGCATAAGTCAGCAAAATTAAATGATTGCATTTAATTTTGCATTGTATTGTATTGCAGTGTATAACAAACAATTCAATCGAAGATAAGTAATTCGTTTACACACAATTAAATGATCAAACAGTTCTATTTGAAATAATTCAATTTAGCATAAGTCAAAGTTAAATGGTTCCAAGTATTCCTACAGTTAAATGATCAAACAGTTCTATTTCAAATAATTCAAAAATACACTGACTGCATCTCTGCTGAGGAGGTAAAAAAAACGCTCAGTGAGTGTCCTAGATGTAACACGAATCAATCTAATGATAAGGCTTCAGTCCTGGACCTTTTGGGAAATATGAATTACCTCTTCATTGCTATTTCTTCCAGGTCCACTCTAACCCGGAGTGGTTCTACCTGTTATGGTTTCGTCTATGGATCAAATCAAACTTTTAGCAATTTAACTATAACCCTCCGCTCGGGTAGGATATGACACAAGGTTAATTTTTTGAGCGGTTTTTTAGAACAGTCACAGAAAATTATAATTGTTGACAATAATTTACAGAAATATCATATTTACCAACCCCTCCACTCGGGTAGGATACGACACAAGGTCAAGCGGAGTTTAACAGGTTCGAATTCAGTCTTCCTTCTCCTAGACTAGTTGCCTTACCAAGGCTGAAGAACCAAGTCTGCCCTACAATTTTACCCATGGCTGGAAGAGAATAATTGGATTCATACCTTTCCCAAGGGTATTAGTGCTATTTGAAATGCAATCAGTCCAGGATTTGAACTCATGTCGCCGTGTCCATTTCCTACGACGATAACCACTACACCACGGGCACTTTTAACAACTTAACAATGTGCAAACAAATAACTGATATCAAATTAAATTGTTAGTGCTACGTGGTGATGCTTGAAACCATTTAACTGTGTGCAAATAAAACGATTGGTATAAGATAGTAATACTAGGAGCAATTTAACTGTTTGCAAACGAATTATTTGTACTAAATAGAATTATTCGTCTTTGATACTTGAAACAGTTAAACTGTGCGCAAAAATTGAATTATTGGGGGTAAATAGCAATACTTGAAACTATTTGACTTTAGGAAAATGAATAAATTGTGGTGAACAAAATTATTAGTGTTAAATAGGAATACTTGAAACTATTTAACCGCGTGTAAGTAAAACTTAGCGTTAGCAATATTTGAAACAACTCTTTTGTACGCAAATAGTAGTTGGTGACCGTAGTCGAGGACGACCAGAAGGCTTCTTTTTCAATAGCTACTACACCGAGGTGTAGGGGAGGGCGTTACTCTTTTCCCTGGATTGCTCCACTTTAACCTTGATACGTACCTTATATTGCTGAGTGTTAAGCAAGGAGGTAGGCTCAAATAAATGATTAATATTAAATAGAATTATATGAGGAAGAAAGAAATATGGGAAATAATTTAACTGTGTGCAAACAAATGAGCACTGGCTTGTAAAAGAAAGTTATCTCCAAACTAATCTATTGATAAATCATGTATATTTGATATGTGTGTAGGTGTGTGTTTGGCTTTAAATAACCTTTAATTGTTGATAAACCCAACCAACCATTTAACACTGTGCAACAAATGATTATCAAATAGGCAGAGTTTGTTGAAACCATACATTTGGATATAAATGCTTAGTATCAAATAGGAATTCCAGAAGCCTTTCAAATGGGTACTATGAATTGTATTCAGAACAGTCACAGAAAACTATAATTGTTGACAAAAATTTACAGAAATATCATATTTACCCACCCCTCCACTCGGGCAGGATACGACACAAGGTCAAACGGAGTTTAACAGGTTTGAATTCAGTCTTCCTTCTCCTAGACTAGTTGCCTCACCAAGGCTGAAGAAGCTAGTCTCTCCTACTATTCACCCATAGCTGGAGGGAGAACAATTGGATTCAAACCTTTCCTAAGGGTATTAGTGCAATGTAAAATGCAATCAGTCTCGTCCAGGATTTGAACTCGTGTCGCCGTGTCCATTTGCTACGACGATAACCATTACACCACGGACACCTCCATTATTTACTGAAATATACCGGCTGTTCTACTGGGTAGAGTGTTCGCCAATGGTCCGGGAGGTCTGGGTTCAATCCCAGGTCGCGTCATACCAAAGACTTTAAAAATGGTACTCGATATGTCCTTGTTTAACACTCAGCAATATAAGGAACGTATTAAGGGTATAGTGGAGCAATTCAGGAAGAGAAGTAGCGCGCTCCCTACACCTTTTGTGTAGTAGCTATTGAAAAAGGAGCCTTCTGGTTGCCCTCGACTACAGTCGCCAACTTTACTTATTTGCTTGTAATAATATAATTACTAGCAAATTATTCACCATCATCATTATCTTGTCGTGCCAGCAGCACGGATATTCCTGACCCTCTCTCACCACCCCTCCCTATCATCCATCGCTTCTGGCAGGTCCTCAGGGCTACATCCCGTATCTACACAGACCTGCTGTATGTAGGTTCAAGCTGGTCACCTTGCTTTTGCTCGACTATGTGAAGGGGTCCACATGAGTACATCACTTATAAGCTCGTCCCTACTTCTCCGGCAGTGTCCTGCATATCTGGTTCGTCTAACTTGGATAGTTTTTATGATGGGTGGTAGGTGGCCGTACAGCTGCTGCTTTGTCGGGGGTTGCTTCCAGGACTTGTTCAATATTGCTCGCAGCATTCTTAGGTAGTTGCCGTCAAGCCTTTTCTCCATCCGTTTAGTTAGCGCCCCGTTTCAAGTAGCTATGTGCGCAAAAAATTGTTATTGCATAGGAATAGTTTTTAAAACCTTATAAAGTAAAATTACCGATCGTAGTCGATGGCGACCCGAAGGCTCCCTTTTCATTAGCTACTACACCGAGGTGTAGGGAGGGTGCTACTCTATTCCTTAAATTGCTCCACTACACTTGATCTTAACCTTATAATGTTGAGTGTTAAGCAAGGCGGCAACAAGTACCATTTTTTTGAGTCTTTGGTATGACTCGACCTGGGATTGAACCCCGTTCTCCCGGACCATTGGTGAACACTCTACTCATTAGGCAAAAGGCTCAGTTAAAACCTATTAAGAGTGTATAAATTATTAGTATTATATAGAAATACTTGAAGCAAATATGTGCAAATTATTTTTATTAAATAGGAATACTTGAAATCATTTGTGGTTAAAGAAATGATTATAAACAAATTACAATGACACATTGAAAATGGGGTATCCTCGTGGTGTAATGGTTAAAGCGATGGACTGCGGAATCGTAGTACGCGAGTTCGTACTCCAGTCGCGCTATTACGTTCACTTTTGGGCAAATACCCTTGGGAAAGGTATGAACCCCCTTATCCTCCCAGCTATGGGCTAAATAGTACCACTACTGTTCTTCTAGGAGAATGGCTTTGGCATTAAATAACCTAAAAAGAGTTGATATGCCATTAAACAAAGAAATCAACCAAAACATTGAAAATATAGTTAGGATTGGGATCAAATGAATCTAATTTCGGCATTAAGTAACCCATAAGGAGTTGATATGCCGTTAAGCAAATAAACCTATAGTTATGAATTCAATCAAACATTTAGAAACTAATCACACTTCGACTTCAAATAACCCAATCGGAGTTGATGTCATTAAACAAATAACGAAATCAAAATAACTGTGGTAAAATATATTCTGTTAGGTCGGATTGAAACCCTAACCAATCATGTCTGTCAAAATACTTGCAATGCAAAGGCAGTTTACTGGATTCATATATATATATATATATATATATATATATATCTTTAAAGAAAAAAACAAAGACCGGTTAATTTAGGATTATAAATTTATTTCCATCCTGTTTTTCAGTTTCTGGTGTGAAACAAAAACACGAAGAAAAATATAACAGGACTTCTTCAAATTCCAATGAATAACTAAAACAGGATAGACACGTGGGGTGGAGGAGGGAGAAGAGATTTAAGGAGTTACCTCCTCGTTTTATTGAATTTCAATAAAACGAGGAGGTAACTCCTGAAATCTCTTCTATAACCGGTCTTTGGTTTTTTCTTTAAAGAAATATTGCTCTGTAAAAAATTACATTGAGCTCTCCACCAGGAAAATTTAAATGTTCAGCTCCTGATTGATTTTCTTGTCCTGAAGGAATTACTCCCAACTCTGGTTTAACTGGACCGAATAACACACACACTCATGTATGTATGTGTGTGTATATATATATATATATATATATATATATATATATATATATCGAGAGAGAGATTCTACTCCGTATTTATTTATTTAATTGCATTTGTCCAAATGTGTGTATTTTCCCTTTTTTAATTCGTGCATGCATCTTGTCCCATTAAATCTGCCCCTCGAGAATAATCACCAGGAGATTTCCTAGAGTTTCCTATCCGCACAATCACCCGCTACTTGTGCCACCTAATCTGTTTTCTGGGGAAAACATCACGCTTCCTGTTATCTCACCGGCTACACCTGCAAGCCAGCTAGGGAGTCGAAATAATCCCACGCTAAACACATTGCCATGATATTCCAATCCACTATTACAACCAGAACGTCATTGCCTTTCTCTCTCTCTCTCTCTCTCACGCACACACCACATCTCCCGTCTCCCACAGCTCAGAAACATCGTATCCTCTCTGATACACTTAGGTTGTTGCTAGAATGTAGCTTTATCGACACCAGTATGCGTTGTCAACAAACTTATACACAATACAGCTGTGACTCCGAAGTATACAAGAGTGTTATTGCGAAAAGGGAAAACTTAAAGAATTTATAAGGATTTTGGTGCGAAGGATTTACCGTTCCATAGTTGAGACGATGCTGACTTGGAATCATGAGAAAGCTGAATTGGACGTTTGGTAAAATAACCGAGAGATTATAAGGATACGTTGTCGTTCAATAAAGAGACAATCCATGTCCATCTTGAGGAAAGGCAGCTTGTTTCATCTGTCGTGGCGTGGTCGTCTATGTGTAAGTTAGGTCGGAAGAAACATAAAAAGAATCTCTTAAAAAGAGCGGAAACGTTTTTGTTACTTGTTTTCTTATCCCTTGAGTTCTTGAGAAGAACATGATTTAAGTCAGCCATTTGATTTCGACTGTGTTAGAGATTCCTCTCTCTGTCTCTTTATCTCTCTCAGATCTGAAGGTAAATGCAATGAATCTCTTTACAAGATCTAAGCATTTTATGACCACCGCCGCCTTATCGGAGGAGCTTAGAATACGCAGGGGGAAAACCACCACCACCCTCAAAAAATGGCATTTGGTGGCGAGGCTTCAATTCTGGGGTGTGGAACTACCCCGTCATTGTCATTATGCCAGTGGTAATCTGCTTTGATCCCAATTGTAGCAGCCCAGTCGGCAGGGACTGTAGAATACACCGACTACATCTCTGCAGAAGGGTAAGACCCCCACCAACGAGTGTCCTGTCTATGAAATTAAACAATCTGATGGTGAGCCTCCAGTAATACTGGAGCTTTATTTCTATCAATCCCAGGTCCACTCCGACCCGGAGCAGCAGCAGCAGCAGCTGATAGGGTCCTATCTATGGGTCAAAAAGGAAAAAGCTGTGTGCAAACGACAGATGTTAAATTATGACTGATATATAGCAATACTTGAAACCATTTAACTGTGTGCACAAAAGAGCTCAGACTCATTTAAGAATGTTAAATACAAAATGCGTTTACAAATCATGCACACACACACACACACACACACACACACTATATATATATATATATATAATATTAGATTTGGTATTAAATAACCAGCAACGTTTGATATGCTATAAAACCCAATCCAACCAAACCAAATCTATTTCAAATAAGTCAAACAGATCTGTGTGAAAATTATTATCGGATAGGAGCCAGGATCTCTCTCTCTCTCTCTCTCTCTCTCTCTCTCTCTCTCTCTCTCTCTCTCTCTCACACACACACAAAGTTGGCCATTTTCAAGATTGTCCAGTCGGCTGGGGCTGTAGAATACACTGACGGCACTTCTGCAGAGGAGTAAGACCCCCCACACACAACGAGTGTCCTGATTATGACACTAAACAATCTAATGGTGAGGTTCCAGTAATGCTGGAGCTTTGGGGAATATGGAGTACCCCTTTATTGTCATCGCTCCCAGGTTCACTCTGAACCGGAGTGGAAGCATCTGATAAGGTTCATATCTATGTGTTAAATAGATCTAACTGCATACTTATGCTAAACTAAATTTTTTAATAAACTGAATAGTTTGAAATAGAAATGTTTTTGACAATTAAACCTTACTTACATTTAAACGGTGTGCTTATGCTAAATTGAATTATTTGAAATGGAACTGTTTTTTTGACATTGAAACTGTACTTACACTAAACTGAATTGTTATATATAAAACTTTTTGACATTTAACTGTGTAAACAAAATCCGTACTTACACGAAACTGAATTAGCTGAATTAGAACAGTTTGAATAAACTGAATTGTTTGAAATAGAAATGTTTTTGACAATTAAACTGTGTACTCATGCTAAACTGAATTGTTTAAAATAGAACTGATTATTTACATAAAAATGGATTTGGTGTTAAATAACGTAGAAAGGTTGATATGCTATTAAAACCAACCAACCATTTTCAAGATTGAAAATAGGTGTAATAATTGTATTGTTTACACTCAGTGGTAAACACAGTTGCGGATGAATTATTTAAAATCATTATCTGATGAAGTCCAATAAGAGCGAAACGTTATCATAAAAATAAATACTCAACAAAATTTTCTTTTCACGTCACGTTTCCTTTCTCGGTTTACACATCATAGAAATATTTGCTTTTAGGAGAGGAAGTCCAATAATAGTTCAAAGATTTTCGTATATCAATAAAAAAGAAACTGTGGACATTGGGAAATCTTTTGTCTCCTAGTTCAAAGACATGTTACTCTTGAGATGAACGATTCCAATGTCCTTAAGCATTTCTTAGAAGTTTTTTTTTTCCATGACAAAGATCAAGAAATAAACGTAAAAGACGGGGTTGGTATTTTCTTATCTATGAATTATCAATAACATTTTTGCCAATAGAATTCGTTCACACTCTCACACGCAGCGTATTTTCAAACCCATGGGACCTTTTTTGTTTCAAAAAAAAATATCTAAATATTAAAACCAAAATTCTGAATCGGCTGTCGATCATAAACAAAAAAAAGTTTTAAGGATATAGCAAGGGATTTGGATAAATTGTGGTGAGAAATAAACAAAATAAAACAAAATTGTTTAAAGAAAAATATTCGTTTTTTTATTGACAAGTTAGGGCAGAAGTTTCACGAAGTTTACATACAAAAAATACATTTCTGTGCATTTTGGGAATAGTTTTATCATTTGACGTCAGTTGAAATATGGAATACATTAAGAAATGCAGTCAAAAAATAAAAATAAAAGGAGAATTGAATAAGAAATTGAGGTGAAAAGTGAGAAAGAAAGGTTTGTAATATAAATATGAGATGAATGCAAAAAAAATTCCAGCGCCTTTTTTGGAAAACGATTAACTTTTTGGCGGCTCAAATTAAAAATTGAGAAATTTAGAATGTAGATGATGAGTTGTTTTGGCTTTCAAATATGGCAGAGTTCTTATGGGAGTTTTGAAGGTGGGTATATGATCGAGGAGAGGTGGGTGATATTACAGGGAAAAATTTTTGGAGTTTTTGTTTTGTCTCTGTTTTTGCTTTATTTTTTATTGTTTTTTAAATGACGGTAGAATTTGCTTTTTTTTATATATATATATATATATATACTTTTTTATGGCTGTTGTTTTGCTTTTTGCTTGGTTTGTTTGGTTGTTTTTTTTTTTGTTTTTTTTTTTTTTTGTTAATATGATAGGGGTTTGCTTTTGTTTTACTTGTTGATTTTTGTTTTTTTTTTGTTTGTTTGTTTCTAAATATAGAAAAGGATTTTTTCTTTGAGTGGTCTAAGTGTCAAATATGACTGGTTATTCTTTTAAATATAGGAAAGGATTTTTTTCTTGAAGTTTAGGGGTCGAATATGATGGGTTATTTTTTTTAAATATCGCAAAGGATTTTAATTGGAAGTTGGGTTTTTTTGCTTTTTTTTTTTTTTTTTTTTTTTTTTTTAATTATGATAGGTTTTTGTTTGCATTTTTTTTATATCACAGGAGGGTTTGTTTTTGCTAAGAGGTTTTCACTTTTTCTTTTAAATGAGATTTTTACGGTTGAGGTTAACAGGACAGATTGCTTTTTATTTTTTAACCTGGCAAAATAGATTTATATATCCCGGGTTTACAACAAAGAAAAAAGCGATCGGCTGGGGCTGTAGAATACACCGACTACTTCTCTGCAGAGAGGTTAGACCCTCCTCAACGAGTGTCCTGGATATGACACTAAACAATCTGATGGTGAGGTTTCAGTAATGCTGGAGCTTTAGGGAATGCGGAGTACCCCTTCATTGCCATCGCTCCAAGGTCCACTCTGACCGGAGTGGTAGCACCTGATAGGGCCCAATCTATGGATTAAATAGAACTAACGGCATACTTATGCTAAACTGAATTGTTTAATTAAACTAAATAGCTTGAAATAGAAATGTTTTTCACAATTAAACTGTAATTACATTTAAACTGCGTGCTTACGCTAAACTGAATTGTTTGAAATAGAACTGTTTTTGTCATTGAATCTGTACTTACACTACACTGAATTGTTATATATTGCTGCTTGAATAGTTTAAAACAAATGTTTTTTTACAAACTGTGTAGTCATGCTAAACTGAATTGTTTGAAATAGAACTGATTATTTACATTTGGCGTTAAATAACCTACAAAGGTTGATATGCCATAAAACCAAACCAAAAAGGCGAAGTAGTTATTTTTTGGGGAGGTGGTTTTGTATTTTTTGTTAGGACAGGATGTTTTTAATTGGACATTTTTTTTTCTTTTTAATAAAGCAAAATTTTTTTAATTCTGTGGCGAGGGGCCTTGTTTTTTTTGTTTTTTTTTTGTTTTACTACTTTTAAATCGACCGTGGATGTTTTTTAAAGACTGCAATTTTTTGTCTTTTTAATGCGGCATGAAACCAACAAGTCGTATTCAAAATCCCCGAAATTAAGCAACGAAGAGTCCATTTAGTTGTTAGATGGGTGACAACTAGCAGTTGGTACTCCAGACATATAATTCATCTCACTACCTGATGACATCCTGTGACCGACTCACTCAATTTAAGTCTTTAAATGTCCGTTGCAGTCAGGTGACAAAATAAAAGATTTTATTCATCTTGAAGGACTTGTACTAGAAATCTTGAGGGTATGCGAAGGCAAGAATTTTTACGATATAAGATTTAAAATAGCGATGTCAATGACTCAACAAATTGACAGATATTGTTATGATATAATTAAATTTTGAATAGATTCAATGCTGCCTTTTTTTTCTTTTTTAAATTCTAAAAACCAAGAGGTCATTCAACTGGACGCTATACTATCATACGCAATTATCTGATTTTAAGTATTCTTATGTGAATATTAATTACAAGAAATTACATGATTTCAAGTAACTGCTCTTCCTTATTGATAATATTTTTTGCATTGTTATATCAAGTATTTTTATCTTGTACTAATAATCACCTACTGCATCAACTACCTTGGGAACAGTGTCTCATCAACCGAGACAGATATCGACACGCGACTAGCAAAGACACGGACAGCTACGATAGGCTATCGGTCATATGGAAGTCAGATCTGACCGATAAAATGAAACGCAGTTTCTTCCAAGCAGCGGTCGTGTCGTTGCTACTCTGTGGATGCACCACATGGACACTAACTAACGTATGGAGAAAAAGCTTGACGACAATTACACAAGAATGCTGCGAGCAATATTGAACAAGTCCTGGAGACAGCACCCTACAAAGCACCAACTGTACGGCCACTTACCATCCATCACGAAAACTATCAAAATTAGACGAACCAGACATGCGGAACACTGTTGGAGAAGTAGGGACAAGATCAAAAGTGATGTACTCCTGTGGACCCCTTCACATGGACGAGCAAAGGCAGGACGTCCAGCTTGAACCAACATACAGCAGCTCCGTGCCGATACGGGATGTAGCTTTGAGGACCTACCGGAGGCAATGGACAATAGGGAGGGGTGGCGACAGAGGGTCAGAAATATCCGTGCTGATAGCGCGACATGAGGATGATGACTAATAATCTGCCAATAAGACTATTTGAAAATCAAATAACAATGCCGATTACTAGTATTCAATAGGAGTACTTCAAATTTGAACAAAGATGCAAGTATTTGTATTGATCGTAAATTTGTAGCGTACAAGTCGTCACAAAAATCTTTGGTTCAAAATTTTGTTAGACCTATATCTACTGTATAGATCGACCCCCTCCCCACTCACACACACGCACACCAAAAAATAGGCTACTGTGACGTTCTATTTAGTTAGTTACTGCATCAATCGTTAGAAACGACTTATGATATACCGTTAATATATTTAATTTGCATGAGTTTTGATATTTTATATCAAACTGGGTTAATTTGTTAGATACGAGGTGCATACAATAAGTTTCCAGACTTTTTTTTTTTTTTCGTATGGGCACTTTTATTGATAGTACACACAGGAAACTCTAGTCCCCTTCGAAGTAATCTCCTCCAGCTGCAATTCTCTTGTACCATTCCAACATCTTCTGTAACGCCCCATAGAAGTCTTTTTGTGTGAACGTGTCAATGACCTTCGTCACAGCCTCTTTCATCTCTTATTTAATGATCCTCGTGTATATATATATATATATATATATATATAAATTCAAGAAAAACTCAATATTCGGTCACATTAGGATAATAAAGTTATTTCCATCCTGTTAGAAGCATCGATATGAATCAAAACTGCAAAAGAATTTAAACAGGACTTCATCAGATCCAACAATTCCTTCCTCCCTCTCTTTCCTTTCTCTTTCTCTCTCTTCTGTCTGGTTGTATTTTATTTTCTTTTTGGATCTGATGAAGTCCTGCTAAAAATATTTTTGAGTTTTGATTCGTATCAATGCTCTCAGCTGGATGGAAATAAATTCATTATCCTAATGTGACCGAATATTGGGTTTTTCTTGAATATATATATATATATATATATATATATATATATATATACGAGGATCATTAAATAAGTGTCCAGATTTTTTTCGTATGGGCACTTTCATTAATAGTACACACATGAAACTCTAGTCCCGTTCGAAGTAATCTCCTCCGGCTGCAATGCACTTGTTGTACCGTTCTAACATCTTCTGTAACGCCCCATGGAAGTCTTCTTATATGAACGTGTCAATGACCTTCGTCACAGCCTCTTTCATCTCCTCAATTGTCTCCTAACGACACGGCCTCGGAGCTTAGGGAATAAGCAAAAGTCACAGGGAGCAAGGTCTGGACTGTAGGGAGGGCGAAGAACTGTCTTGATGCCCATCTTGCTCAAATAGTCTGTGACAAGAATGGAGTTGTGGACTGGTGTATTGTCCTGGTGGAAATGCCACTGAGCCGATTTGAAGAGTGCTGGCCTCTTCCCTGGGAATCTCTTCCTGAACTCCCTTAAAACCTCAACATAGTAACCCTAACCGTTTGGCCAATCAACTGTGGTGTATTGACTTCCTTACTCCTCCCATATCTCTCATCATCCCTCACAAACTCCCTGCCTTCCTTGAATCTCTTATTAAGTTGAAAATATTTGTGGCTGTCGGCAAGAGTTAGGGTCATCGGTGTGCCTGGACTTTTAGGAGTATTGTTCAACTGGTTGACTAGTCAATAGCAAAAGTCGATCCAAAGGTTTGTCGAGTTTTTCTGGCTGAAAGGGTTGACTTGTATTCATAATTTGCTGACTGTTGTATGGTTTTAATTATTTATATACATTCAATTCACGAATGATAATTGTTTTTAAACAATTATATTTTTAAATAAGTAATTTTAATCAACATAACTTAAAGTATTCCTATCAAATACAAATATTATATAATTAAGGAATGATTTTTCTTTTATATTGATCATTTTTCTTTAATTAAATGTTATCATTCAGTTTCGTTGGGCTTTCAACTATTCGGGTTAAGAGTTCAGGCGCATAGCCAATTGGTGCAGTTTACGCTCTGGCGCAAAGGATATGCCAATCACCATTGTCATAATAAACCACCAGACAAGAAATGGGACTGGAGTGTAGATGACGTCATGCTTGGAAGAGATGGTCCTGAGAATTAGAGGATTTTGAAAAAGTCAGTTGAGAGTTGGATTTGGGACGTTGAAGAACTACTTGGGTTTTTCGGATCTCTACCGACAGAGATCTTAAACATCACAACATGCGCCGCGCGTTGGGGATGGTTAGCATAGTAAGAATTGTGTCCTCCTCGTGTCGAAGAGCCGAAGTCAGAAGTTAATAAATCCGTTCGTATCTGAAACAACAGGGTGCGCCTGTGTTTTGTATATGGGGAAATAATTTGTACCGTTATATTTTTCAGAAGTAAACTTTTGATTATTGACTATATTTTTAAATTTACATTGCATCTTTTTAAATTGCACTTACAATGATTTCTTGGTATACAGTTAAATTATCAAATATTCCGATTTCATAAAAATAATTTGCATACAATTGAATGGTTTCAAGACAAATAATCTATTCGCAATTTTATAGTTGCAAATGACTATTTGACAATTTATTTTCATACAGTTACATAGTTTCAATTAACACACGATTATATACCAGCCCATCGGTCTGGGCTGTAGAATACACCGATTGCATCTCTGTAGAGGGGGATAACTCCCCACCCAACGAGTGTCGTGGATGTGACATTAAACAATTTGATGGTGAGGTTCCAATCCTGGAGTTTTAGAGAATGTAGAGTATCACTTCATTGCCATCACTTCAAGGTCCACTCTAACCTGGTGTTGTAGCACCTGTGATAATGTCCCATTTATGCGTCAAATATGTGTACATTTGATAGTGTCCTACGTATGGGTCAAATTTATATATATATATGTGTGTGTGTCTTTATTGGAATCCTTTTTGAGATGAGGCTTCTTAATCTGAGAATTAATTTTTATCTATGGCGGACTTTTTGTCTTCATCTTGGTAGCTTTTTGTTGTTTCTTCTTCACTATGTTTCGGCCAAATTTCACCTCTGGCCTTCTTCAGGTGATAAACCGCGACCTCGGATAAGAATGCTGAGTCTTGTAACCGTATCCCTAGTAATTAATGCCTTCCATAGTTGTTGTCTATCGCACCACGTTTTTGACCAAGTAAACCTCTGGCCGGCTTGGGCAGGAATTGAAACCGCTATCTTCTGACAATGCTCACCTGGAACCGTACAGACACAAAACCTCTATCCGCAGCGCCATATATATATATATATATATATATATATATATATATATATATATAGATAGATAGAGATATATATATATATATATATATATATATATATATATATATATATATATATATATATATAAAATACAGTGTGTGTGTGTATGCTTGACTTGTTTAATATTACTCGCAACATCCTTGTGTAGTTGTCGTCTAGCGTCTTTTCGAGCCGTTTTGTTAGCGTTCAGGTGGTGCATCCATACAGCAGTATCGACACGACCGCTGCTTGGAAGAAACTGTGTTTCATTTTATCGGTCAGGTCCTGGCGACAACACCCCACAAAGCACCAACTATACGGCCACCTGCCTCCCATCACGAAGATTATCCAAGTTAGACGAACCAGGCACGCAGAGACAAGCTCATAAGTGATGTACTCCTATGGACCTCTACTTATGGCCGAGCAAAAGCAGGACGACCAGCTCGAACATACATAGAGCAGATATGTGAAGATACGGGATGTAGTCCAGAAGACCTGCCGGAGGCGATGAACGATAGGGAAATGTGGCGAGAGAGGGTCAGGGACATCCGTGCGGGCGGCACGAGATGATGATGATATATGGTTGATGTGCCAGAAAAAAACAAACCAGCCAACGTATATACACACACACACACATACATACATACATACATACATATATATATATATATATATATATATATATAATATATATATATATATATATATATATATATATATATATATATATATAGTGTTACACCGAGGATACTAATTGAATTCACCCAAACTTTAAATAATCTCAAACTGCTGATGTTAATAAGTCTGTACATTTTTAAGGAAAATTTTATGCTTTTCTTTTTTAAATAAGATTTTTTTTAAATAAACAATGCATACACATTCATCCTTATAACACATTTGAAATTTTTTTCTTTGATTTGATTGGTTCGGCGTTAATCAATGCCACCTGCCGGAAGGTGTACAAACCAACCGTAATGATTCAATGATGGAATTGCACTCAGTTCGGTGGGTAGTGAACCGTAAAATGATTTTGATCGAAGTGGAATTGAAATGAAAAACAAACAAACAAAAAAAACAACCAAGAAAAAAAAATCTTCGGTATCAGTCAGATGATTAGCTGTGTCACCATTTTCTGGCAGTGAATTTGTTTCAGTTTTCTGCGTTTGTGATGTGTTTATTTAAAGCATCAGAATGGCAAGTCAAACATTGGAGGGATTTGATCATCAATATTACTTATTATTCACTTCATTTTCATTAATAGACGTCATCGATGCCGATTCAAATATTACATCATTTACAGACACTCTGATATTTTTTAATTCAAAATCTTAGAACCACCATCCGTTAAAAGTACAAAGCATGTTATCGTTAAGCATCAGGAATCGGTGTGTGTGTGTGTGTGTAACGGACGCTGTTGTTGCTACATAAATACCTTAAAAATTCCCTTAGCCAACGTGGTACTCTTGTTGGCCGAGCAGTCTGAGACTTAGGCTAACGTAAAGTTGGATGGGTTTCGATCCCGGCTTCGAGCGTTCTACGTGTCTAGCCACACTGAAGAGTTCTGACAGAACGAAACAGTCTGTCTGTGGATGACATATATATATATAAGCTTAAGTTGGATTTTATAGCATATCAACTATTGTAGG
>CAUZXS010000766.1:0-12500 GCA_963585895.1 Sepioteuthis lessoniana
GATATTGATGCTTCTATTTAGGAAAGAATCATGGATTAGTATTTCATAGTTAAGTGGTCCATGATCATATGGATTCTTTTATTTAAGAAGTGTGAAGGATTTTAAGATTTCATAATTATCAACTATAATATTGAGAATTTGGATGATGATAAAACATGTTTTGCACATATACAGATTCCACAAAATGATTTAGAGGTAAATTGAATTGGGAACTACTTTATTCTCTAAGAGTACTCAAAAGTATCTTAAGTATATTGCTCTGATAAAAATCAATATGATGTGCCAATCTGTTGAGTCATAGTAAAATACCTTGTGTTTGTGTACGTATACATATTCACCAACCTTTTCACATCATGCAGGATGTGCCACAAGGTAAATTTTTAAGTGGAGTACAGCTGGTTTGAATTCAGGTTTCCTTCTCTTAAACTGATTGCCTAACCAAGACTAAAAAAATCCCAGTCTGTCCTATCATTACCAGTTTTACGAATGTAAACCTGGCTTTTTGAAAAAATATCGTTTTCGTTTCTAATTATCTCTCTTTCTCTCTCTCTCTCTCTTTCTCTCTCTCTCTCCCTCTCTCTCTTTTAACATTTCTTTCCTTCCAAACCCCCCTCTCTCTTTCTTGCAACACACACACACACACACACACACACACACACACACACACACACACACATATATATATATATATATATATATATATATATATATATATATATATCTGTATGTATGTATGTATTAGCAAACAAAGGTTTGTGAGAGTGAATTTATTTAATATTGAATATTATCCCAATGATAAACATTATCATTTTTTATTAAAACATCATCGGGGCAATATTCACATGTGATGTGAATATAATTCAGAAAATACATCTCAAATTAACATTGCACCGATGATGGCTTAATAAAAAAAAAAAACGGAACGTTGACACAATATTCAATTATAAATAAAGTCATCTATTGAATACTCCGTTCCGTCATATTTCATATTCTCACATAGGCGTGCGATTTGCCAGTTTAAAAAAAAAAGATTGTAATTTGATTATCTATCTATCTATCTATCTATCTATCTAAGTAATTCTCTTTCTCTGTTACTGCTATACAATATTTTATCTACATATCTCTCTCACTGGGTGCCGTATTCTTTCAGCCTTGAGCCATATCTAAGCAAAAGCTTGTTAAATTACAACTAATCGCTCACTGCGCGACTTCCTCTCACTCCACCCTTCACTCCACCCCTCATTCTCTAATTATACATACACACACATATACATATATATATTTTTCTCTTTATCTTTATCTAAAATAATATTTATCCTCCTCCTTTTTGTATTTATTACATACCCACCATTCTATATATATATATATATATATAATATATATTTCTCTCACTCAATTTACATATACATATATGTGTGTATGTGTGTACGTGTGTGTGTGTGTGTGTGAGGGTGTCTGCGTGTGTGTTCCTGTATCAATATGTTTTCTTTATCATTATCCGTTTTTATCAATACATATAACTCTTTTCATATCTATCTATCTATCTATCTATGGCCACGTGATACCAATAAAAACTTTTAATGCTCTTTTATTTTCTGTGAAGTTAACCCCTGACAAAATCCTTTTTTCTAAACAATGAATTCTTCCTTTTCTTTTTTTTTTCTTTTTATCTATTTCTCACAACGCACGTGGCCGAGAAATGACTAAAAAAATTAAGTCGTTACCACCCCTTTCAAGAGCGAAGTAATCAGTTGATCAATCCTTCAGCAAGCACGCATGCAGTTCATTAGGTGAGGTACCCAGTTAGTTATGGGGTGGAGGACGAGCTTTCAACCATTTGTCATTTTATTTTTTTTATTCTTGTTCTTATCTAGGAAGAAACAGGTTTTCTATTGTGAGGTCGATGTTAGGTTAGATTTTAAACTTCAACAAAGTTAACTTGTCACCTATTTTAGAATGAGCCTAAGAATCAATCTTCGAGGTCTGTTTTGAATAGGCCACAATTTTAATTTATATAAATACTGATTTAATTTATATAGGTACGCCTTTATTTATTCAATCTAGTATATATGAAAAAGAAAAAAATAAACTTTGGAAAATCAGATTGATAGCCTTCCTCAGCTGTCACTCTTACTCATTCACTGAACTAACAACCTAGCTCATTCGGGGTGGGGACGATACCCTGAGGTTGAAATTGCCTGTTGGAGCTCCATCTCTCTTCAGCAATATTGTTGTTGTTGGTGGTGACCGTAGTCAAGGGCGACCAGAAGGCTCCCTTTTTCAAAAGCTTCTACACCGAGGTGTAGGAGATGGCCCTACTTCAGTAGTACCCCGCATGGTTTGCCCGTCTTATTTGGATAGTTTTAGTGATTGGAGGTCGGCGGCCGTACAGCTGCTGTTTTATGGGATGCTGCTTCCAGCATGTATTCAGTATAGCTTGTAGCATTCTTGTGCAATTCCCGTCAAGCTTTTCTCAATAAGCTACAAAGCGTCTATGAGGTGCATCTATATAATAGAACTGACACGACCGCAGCTGGGAAAAAATGTCTTCACCCTTTAATATAGTTAATAATAATAAAATCATTTCATGATTTAAGAGGTGCTCGTGGAATAACGGTTCTTGTCATACGAAGCAGACTCTGCTTCCTGAGCTCAAAACTAGTTTTTTTGCCTTTTAGATAGTGCTAATCAGCCTAAAAATTGTAATAATCCCACTATTCTCTCCCCTGCTTTGAATAAATAGTAGAGCAGACTGGATTCTTTTACTTGTGTATTTCAACCAGTCTAAAAGGAAAGTGGGTGTCCTGGTGGTGTAATGGTTAAAGCGATGGACTGCGGAATCGTAGTAAGTGAGTTCGTACTCCAGTCGCACTATAACGTTCATTTTCAGGCTAATACCTTTGGGAAATGTATGAACCCACTTATCCTCCCAGCTATGGGTTAAATAGTACCATTACTGTTCTTGTAGAAGAATAGCTTTAGCATTAAATACCCTAAAAGGTTGATATGCCATTAAATAACGAAACCAACCAATGGGTCAATTATAACTATTCTATCGTTTAATTAGGATTATTATTATCATAAGTAATTTGAAATTATACTACTGTGTGCTATTCATTTTGGAGAAGGGACGTGTCCTCGTGGTGTAATGGTTAAAGCGATGGACTGCGGAGTCGTAGTTCGCGAGTTCGTACTCCAGTCGCGCTATTACGTTCACTTTCGAGCAAATACCCTTGGGAAAGGTATGAACCCCCTTATCCTCCCAACTATGGGTTAAATAGTACCACTACTGATCTTCAAGGAGAATAGCTTTGGCATTAGATAACCTACAAAGGTTGATGTGCCATTAAACAAAGAAATCAAACCAACCTAAAACCCTGAATTCAAATCAGTTATATAATACTGAGCCGGTCTCAAAGACCAGCTCATTGGCCCAGTGGGTAGAGTGTTCGCCAATGGTCCGGGAGACCTGGGTTCAATCCCAGATCGGGTCATACCAAAGACTTTGAAAATGGTACGTGATACCTCCTTAATTAACGCTCAGCAATATAAGGTACGTAATAAGTGTAAAGTGGAGCAATCCTTGGAAGGGAGTTGATCCCTCTCCTACACCTCGGTGTAGAAGCTTTTGAAAAGGGAGCCTTCTGGTCGCCCTCAACAACGGTCTCTAACTTTATTGTTTCTCAGGAAGGACGACTTTGACATTAAAGAAAGAAACTAACCAACCAAACTATCGGATAAAAAATAATGCAAGTTATATGATTTTAAGTTACTACTACTACTACTACTAATACTACTAATAATAATTTGTGTTATTTCGGCAAAACGACTAGTGATAGTCAAGAAAGCAAGAGAGCCATGGCGAATAATGGACTTTGCCTTTCTGGGTGATCACAGCGTAAAAATGAAGAAAAGCGAAAAGAGAGAGAAGTACCTGGACCTTGCTTGAGAACTAAAAAAACTATGAAACATGAGGGTGACGGTGATATAGATTGTAACTGGCACGTTCGGTACAGTCATCAAAAGGTTGCAACAGAGAGTGAAAGACTTGGAAATAAGAGGACGAGTGGAGACCATCCAAACTAGAGCATTTTTTATATCAGCCAGAATACTAAGAAGAGTCCTGGAGACTTGAGAAGACTTGCTGTCTCCCAGAATCCAGTACAAAATCATCAGCCAAGCCTAGCGTGAAAAACTCCCAAAAGTATAAAATTCGTCTGTACACAAATTTCAGTGGTTTGTTTTTTAAACGGTATATCAACTCTTTATAAGTTATTTAATGCCAAGATTTTATTCGTTTTAAAGTGGCTAATTTCAGTCAAGACTATATTTTCCATGTTCCATTGGATTTTTAAAAAATTAGCACCCATTTAAAAATAAATATCTCTCGTATTTAGAAAGAGCTTACTTTATTTCTAAGATAGTGAGTTACTGAATAAACAAGATGAATCTGGAGAAACATGGCATTGAGACATGCAGGGAAGATTTTGAAGGAATATAAGTAAATAAAATCAAATAAAAATCTAATCTATACCTTCCAACTTCTCTTCTCACGTTCACGTTGGTAATTCCCAGCATTTTCTGCTCATAAGCCAACTAAAACATGCCGTCTTTTATTTATAAGCTCCTAAACGTGTTATTATCAAGAGTTTCTGTAATCCCAAACATTAATGACAATAATTGCTATTGCCACATTATTAAAACCGGCTAGAAATTGTATAATTGCTATAATAGTTCCATTTGCAATCACCACAGCGGTAATTGTCACTGTTATCGTGAAAGTCTCTAAGTTGGTAACAGCAATAGTAACAACTGCGATAATTATTTTACATAGTGTAATGGTAAACGAGCTAGGCTAGTGGGCCTTGGTTGGTTGGCTAGTCTTATAGTATGCCAACCCTTAGATTATCTAAGACCAAAATCAGACTTGATTTTCAATCATATGATTTCAAGTAAATATTCAACTATAATATTCATCTGTCTGCACACTTTCCCGTGGCGTAGTGGGTAAAGTAGCGGACTGTGACGTCATAAAAACTGAGTTCGAACACAAGTCGCACTATTATGTTCTCTCCCGCGCTAATACCTTTGGGAATGACATCAAACCCCTTATCCCCAGGTAGAGCTTAAATACTACAACTACTGTTCGTTTACAAGGGTTATATGGTTTCAAGTAAGGATTCATGATAATAATCATTTATTTGAATACAATTATTTGTAATCAAATATGCCAATCAAACACAAATAAGTTGGTTACCTCCTAGGTGAGGGCGACCAGAAGGCTCCCTTTTTATTAGCTATTGCACCGAGTTGTAGGAGAGAGCGCTACTCCTTTCCCTGGATTGCTCCACTTTACTCTGGATACGTACTTTATATTGCTGAGTGTTTAGCAAGGAGATATCAAGTACCATTTTTAAAGTCTTTGGTATGACGTGACCTGGAATTGAACCCAGATCTCCCGGACCATTGGCGAACACTGCCCACTAGGCCAATGAGCCGGTTTCTAACACAAATAAATAATACGAATTATATGATTTCAAGGAACTTTTCCCTAGTCAATAATGGTCCAGTCGGCTGGGGCTGTACTGTATCGACTGCATTTTTGCTGAGGGGTAAGACTCCCATCCAACGAGATATGACACTAAACCATCTAGTGGTGCGGCTCCAATAATGCAGGTGCTTTGGAGAATGTGGTGTATCACATCATTGCCATTGTTCCCAGGCCTACTCTAGCCCAGAGTGGTAGCACCTTATAGGTGCCTATCTATCTGAGGAGAACTGCAGTCACTCAACCTCCAGTGAAAGACCAACGCTGGCGAGAGGAACTCACAAGGATTATAGATATAATAATAATAATAATATAATAATAATAATAATAATAATATACTATTTGTGCCAGACGAAGGGCAACTAAGGAAATATCAAGAGAGAGAGAGAGAGAGAGAGAGAGAGAGAGAGAGAGAGAGAGTGGGGGGAGAAAGAGAACTGTTATTTGAAGGTATAATTGTTTTCAAAAGATAATAATGATGATAATAATTATTATTTCTTAATTCGATTCCTTGGGCATCTCCGCTTTTTAATATCTTCTTACATCAACTTAAAAAATGTTCGTCGGTTTGAATTGGTTTAGTTTATTTGTCTAATGGCATATGAACCCCTTCTGGGTTATGTAATGTCGAATAGTATCCATTTGCAACAATTTGATTACAATCATAACACACGCACATACACATGCATGAACACGTACACACATACTAACACACATTAATATATCAGTTTGCTGAATTTGATTAGTTAAATCTAATCATAGACAGACACTTAAAATCAAAAATTAAAAAAAACAACATCTCTATCTGTATTTTTTTTCTTGTTATATTACAGGGTGCAGAAGCAAAACATGAAATAACTTTTAAAACGTTATTTTTTAGTCTAATTAGTTCGATTTTTGAAGAAAAAAAACCGCGTTAAGTCAAAATTTTCACGATTAGCTCTATTATTCAAGCAGTTTTTCATTAACGCTCAGACCAATATGCGAGAGAGAGAGAGGAGAGAGAGAGAGAGAGAGAGAGAAAGAGAGAGCAAGAAAATAAACGACAAAGAATCTATGATTTACATAAAGCCGAAAACAACCACCAAAATTTCCCAAATAATTGGAGTTTCTTTATGACCTTTCTCAAGCCAAGACATTAATCCTCCTGATTACGCTATAGGGGCGTTTTAGAAAATAAAACAAATGCAACTTCCATTTAAATATTGGTTCACTTAAGACTGCTATTGAGGAGGAATGGAACAAAATCTGAAGAATTTATTTTGAAAGCATGCAAATAGTTTCGAAGGCATGTTTATACAATAATTTTTAAAATGGCAGCCATATTGAGTAAATTTACTGTTTTGTGTCTATCTGCTTATTTTATTGTTTATTGTTTAAAATTAAAATTAATCTTGTTTTATAATAGAGTCATTTATTATTATACTATAATATTCCTAATTTTTTTGTCAGCACCCTGTATAATTTGTATTCTTTGTTATTTGTATTATGTTATTCAAATTATATATATATATATATACTGCCAGAATTAGTCCAAAACAGTACGCAGCATTCTTGCGCAGTTCCCCTTTATTTTTTTTATTCTAGCTTTTCCTTAAAGTTACAGGGGTGCAACCATACAATAATATTGACTCTGTTATATCTTGGAAGAATTCCCGTTTTAATTTTTCTGGGAGATCAGAATATCGATATGGTCGTTAACCTGTCAATAACAGTCCATGCTTAACTATGCTACTGTGGACTTTGCTTTCAGTCAATGAGATGTTACAACCGAAGTATATGAACTAATCTACTATGAGGCTTTTCCATTTAATGAAAATTACCCAACGAAACATCATCTTTACGGCCACTTTCATCCCATCTTACAAAGCATCTAAAGACGTACACATATTTATCAACCCCTCCGCTCGGGCAGGATATGACACAAGGTCAATTTTTTAACGGAGTTTAACAGGTTTGAATTCAGAGTTTTCCTTCTCTTAGACTAGTTGCCTCACCAAGGCTGAAGAACCCAGTCTGCCCTACTATTTACCCATAGCTGGAGGGAGAATAATTGGATTCATACCTTTCCCAAGGGTATTAGTGCTATGTGAAATGCTCTCAGTCTAGTCCAGGATTTGAACTCGTGTCGACAACTCCATCCTTGTCACAGACTATTTGATCAAGATGGGCATCAGGATAGTTCCTCATCCTCCCTATAGTCCAGACTTTGCTCCCAGTGACTTTTGCTTATTTCCTAAGCTCACAGGCTGTCGTTATGAGACAATTGAAGAGATGAAAGAGGCTGTTATGAAGGTCATTGACACGCTTAAACAAGGGGACTTCCATGGGACCTTCCAGAACTTATTGGAACGGTACCAGTGCATTGCAGCCGGAGGAGATTACTTCGTAGGAGACTAGAGTTTCATGTGTGTACTATCAATAAAAGTGCCCCTGTGTGTACTATCAATAAAAGTTCCGATACTTCAAATCCTGGACGAGACTGATTGCATTTCACATAGCACTGATACCCTTGGGAAAGGTATTAATCCAATTATTCTCCCTCCAGCTATGGGTAAATAGTAGGACAGACTAGGTTCTTCAGCCTTGGTTAGGCAACTAGTCTAGGAGAAGGAAAACTCTGAATTCAAACCTGTTAAACTCCGCTTAAAAATTGACCTTGTGTCATATCCTGCCCGAGCGGAGGGGTTGGGTGAATAGGATAAAAGTGCCCATACGAAAAAAGTCTGGAAACTTATCGTATGCACCTCGTATATGATTTAAAATTGGTGACCGTAGTCGAGGGTGACCCGAAGGTTCCATTTTGAATCGCTACTACACTGAGGTGTAAGAGAGTGTGCTGTTCTTTCCCTTGATTGCTCCCCTCTACTCTTGACCCATACCTTATAATGTTGTGTGTTAAACGAGGCGAGATCAAGTACATTTCCTTGATCATTTGGTATTCATACCAACTTTTTATATTATTATTTGGTTCCTTATGGGTCTTTCGAACTAGAGTCTGGCCTTGTCGGCTGGGGCTCTAAAATACACCGACTACTTCTCTGCAGAGGGGTATGACCATTCCTCAACGAGTGTCCTGATTATGACTACACAATCTGATAGTGACGCACCAGTAATGCAGGAGCATTGGGGAATGCAGAGTACGCGATCATGGCCATTGCTACTCGGTACATTCTGGCCTGGAGTGGTAGTACCTGATAGGGCTTTATCTAGTGGTCAAATAGAACTGTTTGATATTTAAATTGAGTACTTATGCTAAACTGAATTGTTTGAAATAGAAATGTTTTTACATTTACTTTGTTGACATGATAAATTGAATTGGTTGAAATAGAACTGTTTGATCATTCAATTGTGAGTAAACATATGTCTGATGGTTGATTGAATTGTTAGTGATACATAGTATTACTTGAAAATGTTTAACTTTATGGAAGCAAATAATTCATAATTAATTGAATTATTCGTATTAGATGGGAATAAGTAAAACCATTAAACAGTGTGGAAAAAAAAGAAAGAAAAAGAAAATTTTAAATATGTTAACAACAAAATGTGTTTAGAAATCATATATGTATAAAAATGATTTGGCATTAAATAACCTACAATGGTTGATATGCCATTAAACCAAATAAAACCAAACAAAACTTAAAACATTCGAGTCAATGTGCCTACAAACCTCCATTATGGTATTGGCTGTCAATACAATTTTGGAATCCTCTCCAGGTGGCCTCAAAAGTATCAGTCTAACTTTCCTAATAAAATATTCCCGTAGAAGTGTTAAAATTTTTTTTACTTTGTTGTGAGGGATGATAAACAGGTGGAGACTGTTTGACATCGTGATATGAATGAACTTTCGTTTTTAACATTTTTTAATCACCCTATATATATATATATATATATATTAGTGCACTTGAAATATTCTATTATGAAAACAGACAATTCTCGTTCTTTCTGAGGAGAATCGTAAATATATTTTACTTGGTGAAATTAGAAATACACTTCTCTTGAATATATGTCTTTTTAAATGAAATAAATCATCGTATATATATATATATATATATATATATATATATATATATATATATGTGTGTGTGTGTGTGTGTGTGTGAGTGTGTGTGAGAGAGAGTCTTTTAAAATCAAATAAATCATCGTATATATAAATATATATATAAGTGTGTGTGTGTGTATGTGAGTGTGTGTGTGTGTGTGTGTGTGAGAGAGAGAGAGAGAGAGAGAAAGAGAGAGAGAGAGTGAGTGGTGAAACCATAATTGCATTCATCCACGACAGAGATAAATGTAGAATAATCGAAGCCTGTTCTATATCTTCTTTTAATACAATTTTACAAAGACCAGAGTTTTATAAAATATCACCTTTCTTAGCAAAATGATGCTAAATGATTTTAACATCCATTGATAACAATTGAGATTTTTTTAGACTTTTGAAATTGTTAACAGTTAAAAAAAATTCTCAAATCGCGAAACGATGTCACGTGTTTCGAAAAGATTCCATTTCATGACGTGAATAATTTCGAATATATTTTTCCGGTGCTGCTCATTTTTCTTAATATCAAATGACTTTCCGCTTATGTGCCTAATATTGTTCTATTATTATTATTATCTTATTTCATTAGTGGGTACAGTATACGCCAATGGCCTGGAAGCCCGGGGTTCTATCCCAGGTCGAGTCATATCAAAGACTCCACAAATGGTACCTGATGTCGCCTTTCTTAACACTCAGCATTATAATGTACGGATGAAAGGTAAAGTGGAACAAACAGAGAATGGAGTAGCGCCCTTTCTACACCTCAGTGTAGTAGCTATTGAAAATGGATCTTTTGGGTCGCCCTTGATTGCGGTCGCTAATTTTATCTCATTCTTACATCTTTATACTTAAAATGATTTTTTAATAGAATGCTTTCTTTATGTGCGAAAATTTGAAGTCAAAACACGTGTCGGCGTAAATAACTGATGAATGATAATTAAATTTTCATCCACTCCAGATATATATATATTTCTTCAGTTTAGTGTTTCAGCTTATATATACAGGGTGCGAAAGAAAAAATAGGAATATTCTAGTATAATAATAAACGACTCGTTTATAAAACAAGTTTCATTTTAATTTAAGAATATAAATAACAAAATAAAAAGATAGACACAAAACATTAAATTTACTCTATATGGCTGCCATTTTTCTTTAATTATTGAATCACCATGCCTTCGAAACGATTTGCATACGTTCAAAATAAATTCTTCCGACATTTTTTTCCATTCCCCCTCTATAGCAGACTTAAGCGAACTAATATTTGAATGGGAAGTTGTATTTGTTTTGTTTTCTAAAACGCCCCTATAGCATAATCAAGGGGGTTAAGGTCTGAGTTTGAAGGAGGCCATAAAGAAACTCCAATCATTTCGAAAATTTTGGGGGTTGATTTTGGCGTAAAGCAAGTCATAGATTCTTTGTCATTTTTTTCTTGTTCACTCATATTGGGCTGAATTTTAATGAAAAGGTGCTTGAATAATATAGGTAGTAATGAAAATTTAGATTTATCACGATTTTTTTCCAAAACTGGACTAGTCTGACTAAGCTATGTAGGCCTGATGAGCCTAGCTGGACTTGGGCCCAAATCTTGGTCAAGGCACATATGCCAGATTATAGCTTAAACTGGACAGCAAGGTCCAGTGTTATACAAGGGGGAAAAAGGTGTCAATGATACAGCTTGACCACCCGAAGATAACCCAGCCGAAGATGGGGGCCATACGGCCTCAAGTCTGCCTTCGCTGGACAGTGCCCGTTAGCGTCAAAGCCAACAGCAAATTAATGCTGTCAGCCCCGACGTCGGAACAAGAACAAGTATAATGCCGTGCTCACTGTATATATAACCACTCCACATGACTGTGAGGGGGTGTGGGATATTCAATTACAGCAGTAATTTAGGTGGTTAAGACGGCTATAATCTAACAAGATATAGCTATCATCATATAAGTAAGTAGGGCTCTACTCTATTCCCTGGATTGCTCCACTTTACCTTGATCCTTTCCTTATAATGCAGAGTGTTAAGCAAGGCGGCATCAAGTATCATTTTTTGAGTGATTTGTATGACTCGACCAGGGATTGAAATTGAACCCCGATCTCCCGAACACTGTACAAATTGTGTGTTATATCTCAAGACCGAAACTCATATTAGCATATGTCAGTATGGTCAGACCTAAGCCGCTTGCACAACTCCTAGGGGAATACCTTTCATATCCAGTCATCACACTCCTGTAATCCTTCAATGCAAGTTTGTTATATTCGCTTATAATGTGATTGACGATTTAATCTTTCATCTTGGTTCTACGTTCCTTGGATACTAGGCCAGTTCCATCTAGATTTTCATTTTCAAGAGAAGTTTTCTACTAATTCATTATGTTGTATAGCCATTCATGTAGCATCATAACGACAAAATAATTAAGACGCAGTGACAAACGACACACGCACGCAGAAAGACGCAGGAAGACTTTTTTAACAGTATTTACTTCTCATTTTATTGTAAGGGTTCGAAAAGGTTGTGTGGGGTTTTACTGTGAGAGGGAGCTGGAGATCGAACATAAACTGTAACATTTTGACCCCACTGTTATGACCGTCACGTTGTGTCTTTCTTGTTCTCTTGATGCTTAACCCGAGGCCTTGGGCTCACTGCTGGATGCTGGCTTTCTTTATTGCATCTTATCAGCATCTTCTCTGGACCCCAAACTCCATCGGGGTATCCGAGGGCCCCCCTCGGTCGGGTGTGGCTTTCCCTACCACACCTCGTCTCCAACTGTCTGGAAGTCTCCTGGCAACTGCCCTGGCTCGTTCAACTCATCTGAATTATATAATAGTTCGACGTCCACTCGATCTTTGAAATCGAATGTTTAATCGTCATCAAGCGGAAATAACTGTCATGCAGTTCAGAGGTCACTCTCTTCCAGTGCATCA
>CAUZXS010000766.1:17500-30000 GCA_963585895.1 Sepioteuthis lessoniana
TTTACAAAATACTGAAATGTAAAAAATAGCCGTTGACATTGAGCACTCAAATTGGATACTTCTACCCCTTGAACTTCATACTCAGATTATATATATATATATATATATATATATATATATATATATATATATATATATATATATATACGTGTTTGTATGTGTGTGTGTGTGTGTGTGTGTGTGTGTGTGTGAGCAAATACAAAAATCAGAGCGGTCAGTTTGACGTTTTCATGATCATCACGATCTAATCAAAGCTTTTTCTTTTTTCCAAATTCTCTATATCCATTACCCCCAGCACATCCCCTGTAATTGGTTCACGTTCGTTTCCACATTCAAAAAAAATCTTTTTTTCCATTAAAAAAATCATAAACTCCACAACATTACCTAATAAACATTATTCCCAATAAAAGTCTTTAAAATTCTGGAAAAGAATGAATACACCAGTATATATATATATATATATATATATATATATATATATATATATACACACACACACACACACACATACACACATATATATATTTATGTATATATATATATATATATGTATATATAAAATGAACTAATTAAAAGTATACCAATACTGACGTATTTATACTGTACCCACATAGAAAACATAAACATACTTGCATGTCAAAGGGATCTGTTACTGCTCTTTAAAAAAAAAAATGGATTCAAAAGGGATTAGTGGACTGACAGAAGAGAGGTTCAGTTTGATGATTTAAGCACGAGGTGACTCGGTTAATGGTGATTGTGCTGATTCGTCCAATTCAATCTGAGGGTAGCTGATTCAATGTATCACTTTAATTCGGTTGAATTCTGTCCACAATGATATACAATACGTTAGGCAGTATGGAATGATTTATCAATGATCCAGAATGAAAAACAAAGAAGTCCTGTTGTGTGTGTGTTTGAGAAAGTTAAGAGTGATTCCTTGGTTAGAAATTAAAAAGTCTTTTCGTTTTCAAGTATCATGACACCATGTTTTCCTTCGGTGAAAAATCAGAGCGCTCTAATCTACGGTGTTCAAAGACTAGTTTTATGTAACAGAAATTGTTTTGTAGTGAAAAGGTTTTGTTTTTAATTTTTGAGATTGAGAATTAAATTAACCCAATTATTAATTATCCTTGTCAAATATTTTTATTTAAAAAAATTTTTTTTTACTAAAAATATTTTTGAAAATGAAAGATATCAACCTTATTTAAAATGATGTAAAACCCTTACATATTTTTAAAACATGGGTGAAGAATCACATGTATATCGTAGAAAGTTATATATATATACATATATTTCTGATTAAAAATCACTTTCATGTTTGAATCATTTGCCTCAATATCAAATATTTTTTTGTGAATTTTACAATGAAGAATTATATTTGTATCGCTATATTTTTTGTATTTTTAGTCTTTGTCTGCTTCTTGACTATCCAACAGTCTCATTGTTGATTTTGTTTGTTGTTGAGTTACCGTTCTTGTTAGCATAATTCCGTTGGTAAAGAGATATCTTGTAGAAAGTGAAGACAAATATAAGTGAACATTTGTTTGTATGTATATCTATCCGGGTATATACAGACAGAAAGACGAAAACACCAAAAGTGCTTGAATAGTTTTGAAAAAAACTATAAAGAAAATCCCGTAAAATAAAATCGACTCCCAGGTAAAAATTCACCATGAAAGGCAACTCTAAAATCGAAATAAAAATTACTTATGTTAATGAACCGAAAACATCGCCAATACTTTTTCCCCCTATCTTTCTATCTTCCGTTCTAGCGAGACGATGGAATGAAAGACGCGTATTTCCGAAGACACATATTCGGATTTTTCGTTTTAGTTATTGGCAGTGTTTCTGGACCAATTTCCTCCGATTCCAACGATCCATCCCCATGCACCTAGTATATTTTCTTCAACTGAGCCTCTCTCTGTGTCTCTCTCTCTGTCTGTCTGTCTGTCTGTCTCTCTGTTTATTGATTTATTAAAAAAATTATGATGTATGTTATTACGGCCCACGGAATTTTCGGCCATTTTATATAGTCAACCCTTTCCTGTTCACTAAATCGTCTCCCACGCGATTTTGTTTTTTTTCCGTAACCAGATAATATAATTTTTGATGATTGCCTCTGTTGCTACCCCTTTACGATTCTTTTTTTTTTTCAATTTTCTTTTCTTTTTCTACCCTCACCTTCCCCCCTTTTTGAACTTGACATCATCCTCATCATCACCATCATCATCAATGCTCTCTCTGTTATTAACCAAGTCTTGCACCCACGCCTCAGTTTACGTATATGGTTTATCGACGCGATGGTGACTGCATTCCCTGCTGAAGTATAAGATTCCCTTCCCCATGCAAAAAAAAAAAAAAAAGGGGGTATACCCTGGGTATGGAATTAAATTGCATCTGATAGTTAGGTTCCAGTTTTGGAGCTCCGAGGCTTGTGGAGTACCCTGCTATTACTCCCAGGTCCACTCTGAACCCGGAAAGGTAGTACCTGTTAGGGTCCCATCTATGGGTCAAATAGACCTATTTAATCATTTTCTATATTTGAACCCAATTAACTGTATGTAAGCAAATGACCGATGTTAAATGAATTATTAGTATTATATAGCAATACTTGGAGGCATATTTCTGTATACAAACGAATGAATAATATCGAATAAAAATATTAATGTTAGATAGCAATACTTGAAAACATTTAATGTTATGGCATTTAATGGTATGGCATTTAACTACCTTTCATGGTGAAGCTGGAGTCTCAAGGTTTGAGGAATGTGGAGTACACGTTCATTGCCATTACTCCCGGATCCACCATAAACCTGGAGTGGTAGCAGTTGTTATGTTTCTATCAATGGGTTAAATAGATCTCTTCAACCGTGTGAAAAACTCTTAAGAAACAATTACATGCATACAATAACTATTGATAGGGTGAAATGCCCTTAAAATCAGTCAGTCAATCAGATTGGTAATACTACCTGTTGCAACTAAATGGTCAATCAGGTCTGAAAGTGGAGCCTAGACAACAGCAACTGCATTTTCTGCTATGGAGATAGGCGTCTCCCAAAAAAATAGGTGTCCTGAGTAAGACACTAAACTGCATCTGATCGTAAAGCTTCAGAGTTACCCCATTCGTTGCCATAATGTCCAGTTCTAGAGTGAACCAAAAAACCTGTTTGGGTTTTACCTCTAAGTCAAACAGATCTTACGGAGATAGAGCAGTTTACCTGTTTCAATTGCTTGTAACGATGCTGTATTGCAAGGAATTTTTCGACTTGCCACTAATTCAGATTTGACATGGGGTCCTTTTAAATGTGGTAGAGAACACAAATCGAGACTCATGTGATATAGTCATAAAAAACGACCTGATCTTCTCGGCATTCCCATTTTAGGAGGGATCAAGTGTAAGGTGATAGACTTAGCCCTGCCAAGCAGGAATTACCAGGATAAACGTTCCTAAAAAAAAAAAGCTGTAAATAACTGAAGACACTTCTGAAAGTTCTGAATGAAATAACCCAATGAGAGTTGATATACCCTAAAAACCATCCTCATTGATATCAATACTAATGCTCTTCATCTTATTTATTCATGTTTTAAATATGTAGTGCCCGTGGTGTAATGGTTATCGTCGTAGGAAATGGACACGGCGATACGAGTTCAAATCCTGAACGAGACTGATTGGATTTCATATAGCACTAATACCCTTGGGAAAGGTATGAATCCTATTATTCTCACTCCAGCTATGGGTAAATAGTAGGGCAGACTAGGTTCTTCAGCTTTGGTGAGGCAACTAGTCTAGGAGAAGGAAAACTCTGAATTCAAACCTGTTAAACCCCGCTTAAAAATTGACCACGTGTTATATCCTGCCCGAGCGGAGGGGTTGGGTAAATATGTAAATATGCAGTACTACTGGCTACTTTCGGTTCTTGACGCCGAGAAGTCATCCACAAACTCTCATTTGAAGACATCCCCAAAAATGTGTATCATGTTTATCATGTGTATGTGTATCATGTGTGTATCACGTGTATGATCTAAAACAGAATTCCCCGGTGAGAATAGAATTCTAGAGATCTTAGAAGTGGGGGGGTCACCACTTCATTGACATTACATATAGACACTGTGTGGAAGTATGTATTTACACAACCCCTCCGCCACTCATTGGATGGAACAGAAGATCAGTTTTTAACCGGGGTAAAGCTAGTTATTTGTTGGTTATTTAAAGCCAAATCCTATCTTTCTATCTATCTATCTATCTGTAGCATACCAATAGTAAACGGATGTGTGAAATAGACATAGGGAATCTAAAAACACGAAACTCACGAAATTAGTTCAGGTACGAAACTTTTTATTACATTTAAGTTAAAGGTAATTCGACATGAGGAGAGAGAGAGAGAGACACAATTTCTTTCTATGCTGACTTTTCCATCAGCACCCCGTCGAAAACTACTGGTCTGGCCTCGGCGAGCTCCGAAAATCAACCTTCCTCGTTCGGAGTCTAAATCTCAACTCCACTAACGTGCAGCGCCCGTAGCGCACAAATTCGTCTCGCCTCAGCGATTTCTAAATCTCAACTCTGCTTTTTCTCAAATCTCCCAAATCTTCCGCCCACGCTTGCGATGCAGGACGTCACTCACATCTGTAGGTCCCAATTCCTACCTGGGAGTTTTATTTTGACATCTCTAAATGACACATCCTCTCCGCGCGCGCGTGAACACCTGCGCTCATGTTTGCACCTAACTAACCCATGCACTGAGCCGAAAGGTTCTCATCCTAACTAAACCGAAGGGCAAGATATATAAAACGAAATCCCTCTACAATCATATTACATATCTATCTATAAAGAAAAGTAGAAATAATATAAAGTTTGATGAATCTATTATGAAAGTCGACGTTGAATGTTTCGGTTATAATAAACTTCTTCGTAATAAATTTATCAAATTTTGGATTATTTGTTTTTTTCTATTTTCCTTTAAACGGTCGGATTTAATTTTCTTATTTACTTACATATCTATCTATGTATATTATGATTTTTGAGCGAATAGGTTTTAGGAAACTTATTTTTAAACGACTTCAAGCTCATTTGTTGGCACACAGTTAAATAATTTCAAGTATTACTATATAACCAAAGTGTTGTATTCTGGTTAGAGAACGCGTGAAGTAGTAATAAAAAGACAAACCACGATATGTGAGGAAATAGTTATATTTACAGGAATAAGTATTTACAATAGAGAGACTATTAGTAACAAGAACATAGGATTAGTGAATAGAGAATTAAAGATAAGGATATAGTCCAACAATAATATTGGCTTCTGTGATAAGGAACGGCTGTTCACCTTCTAGATCTATAGACTGCTAGTATTTGTAGCTACGGCTATATATGGCAGATGGGCTAGCTCATTGTGTCGAAAAGGTAGGTGATACTCAACACAAAGTAATTCGACTAATGAAGGATTCCTATGTAACACAAACAACCTGCAAACAACTATACGGTTTCAAAAGAATCGTTATAATAATCCTTAGCAAAAGACTGAACAGTTCTATTTAATCTGTAGCTGAAAGAACTAAGAATAATTGTTTGGCACGTTAAACAATTTGACCGTTAGGGTCGACAATTTTTCCGGGCAGCACCAAATTGGGGAAAGCCCGCCAAACACTTTCTCTTCCTCAGAAGTTTTCGAACTGGGCAGACGTACTTACAGTCCGCTCTCCTTTTAGCATCACACCACCATGAGGAAAGCCATCTAATTTATAGACCTCTTGAATCTATCCGTTTACACCAAGGGTTCTCAGTTGAATATAAATTAGATGAATTCAATCCACCTCACACAGGAACAACTCTAAGTCGCCTTCAGCTTTGGCTATGTCGATTGCGACGCAAAATATCGCTCCGACAGCCAGCCATTTAATCACTGGGACACATTTCCTGGAGACATTCACACTTCTCTCCCCAAACGACTAGGACCACACTTTGGACCACACTTTCATGGACGACGACAACGTTCCTGTCCTCAACCAGCAAACAACTTTTGCTACACCTATGGCGAACTTATCTCACTCACACATCCATCAATGCCTTAACCTAACGATGCACTTTTAGCTCAGGCATTTAGCTGCTAAAATGTCTTCTCAACTCTATAAACACTTCATTTCCTTCCTTCCTTCCTTCCTTCCTTCCTTCCTACGAGACTTGCAGCATAGACGTAAACCCTTTATTCCATGCTGCCATTAAAAACCTTCATATAAAAACCTTACAGCATCTTCGTCTTCTCACTTCTTTGCTTTCCAACAACATTTAGCGAGGAAATAAACAACAACGTAACAACACACTTAACACAAATAATCGCTAAAAATCCATAGATGAGACCCTCACTGGTACTACCACTTCGGGTCAGAGTAAACCTGGAAGTAATGACAATGTAGGAGTACTCCACATTCCCCAAAGCTCTAGAACTGGAGCCTCCCCGTCAGATGGTTTTAAGTGTCATACCAGGACGCTTGTTGGTGGATGTCACTCCTCTGCAGAGATGCAGTCGGTGTATTTTATAGCCTTATATGACAAGGCAGATAAAGCTGGTTTGAATTCAGTGTTCTTTCTCCTCGAGTGGTTGCTTAACCAAGGCTAAAAAACTCAGTCTGCCTTTATATTTTCCGTAGCTGGTAGAACAGATGGATTCTTATTCTCCCTATGAGCATTAGCGCGACCCATTGTGATCCTACCTGTTTAGGCCCCACCTATGGGTCACATAGATCATTTTAAGTCTATGAAGTTGACCTGTTTAAAATGATTGCAAAGATCGATTTCTATTCTGTATATAATCGGAGATTATGATTGTTAAGTTAGCTTCTGTAGAAAATAACTGAGCGATCTTTGTTATTTCGTAAAAAATAAGACAATATTCATAACTATTAATCCATCTTAGTACTAAGCAAGCTCCTTGCTAGTTCAATTTTCCTTTTTATAGACTTATTACCTAACAAAGGCTAAAGTGATTAGTCTGCTCTTCGATTTTTCCATTCCTATCGGAGAACCAATGGGTTTAAGTGATAGAATTCTTTTTAAGCCACCTGTATGAATACGAAGGTGCCCGTGGTGTAGTCGTTATCGTCGTAGGAAATGAACACGGCGACTCGAGTTCAAATCCTGGACGAGACTGATTGCATTTCACATAGCACTAATACCCTTGGGAAAGGTATTAATCCAATTATTCTCCCTCCAGCTATGGGTAAATAGTAGGACAGACTAGGTTCTTCAGCCTTGGTTAGGCAACTAGTCTAGGAGAAGGAAAACTCTGAATTCAAACCTGTTAAACTCCGCTTAAAAATTGACCTTGTGTCATATCCTGCCCGAGCGGAGGGGTTGGTAAATAGTACCTGTATGAATACGAAGAAAGATTCCAGAAAGACCATTAGTGCTTAAAACAAAGCTTTTAAAATTGAATGCATCAAAGTCGATATAATCTGTAGTTTAAAAGTAGTGACAAATTAAATAAATTTATGTTTCGTACCTATATACCGCAAATTAGGATTGATTTCTAGGAGCTGTTAAAAAGGTCATGGCCTCACCAACAAACGTATATACTGTTCCAGTTATTCATAAAGGCAGCCCAATCGGCTGGGGCAGTAGAATACACCGTCTGAATCTCTGCATAGGGGTAAGACATCCCGAACAAGTGTCCTGGATATGACATTAAACAATCTGATGGTGAGGCTCCAGTAATGCTGGAGCTTTGGGAAATGCGGAGTACCCCTTCATTGCCTACGCCCCCAGATCTACTCTGACCCGGACTGGTAGCATGTGCTAGGGCTTTCTCTATGTTTGTTTGAAATTTAAACTCAGTGCAAACAAATGACTTATGCAAGACTGAATCATTAGAAATTGAACTGTTTGATATTTCAATGTGTGTAAACAAATGACTGATGTTTACTTGGATTGTAAGTGAAACATAACAATGATTATAACCATTTAAGTTTGACTTATGTTTGCAAATCATATATATCTAATATTATATGTATTATTGTTAGCGACCAGCTGACGAAAGAGAAGCGACTGTCAATTTAATACGGGCGTCAGACTCTTCTCCGCGTTACCTGCCTCCCATCACGAAAATTATCCAAGTTAGACGAACCAGACATGCAGGACACTGCTAGAGAAGCAGGGACGAGCTCATAAGTGATGTACTCCTATGGAACCCCACATATGACCCGGCAAAAGCAGGACGACCAGCTCGAACATACATACAGCAGCTATGTGAGGATACGGGATGTAGCCCAGAAGACCTGCCAGAGGCGATGAACGATAGAGAAAAGTTGCGAGAGAAGGTCAGGGATATCCGAACTAGCGGCACGACATGATGATGATGATGATTATGTATATAAAAACCAGATTTGGTATTAAGTAACCCACAATGGTTGATATGTCATAAAACCAAAACAAACCAAACCAAATAGTCGCAAAGGTTGATTTGGATTTTAAATAACCCATAAGGAGTTGATATGCCTTAAAGAAAAAGAAAACACAAGTTTCTAATACAAGGTGTACCATTTCAAAAGTTTACTCTTTAAAACCTTACGAAAAATTAAGTTAAAAAGTAAGTCTTTCTTTTTTGGTTTAATTTGTTTAATGGCATATCAGACCTTCATGGGCTATTTAATGCCAAAGCCATCCTACAGTAGTAGTAGTTTCTATCCCAGAGAAGAAGGGCTTAGGGAGTTCTTTTCCCAAAAGTATTGGTCTGAAAGTGAATATAATAACGCGACAAGAGTTCGAGCTCGCTTTCTATAGAGTTGAAGACTAGTACGTCATCCACTTCACCACCGGAAATCCACCCTCCCTTTGTTTAACTCAAGCAAACATGTTAGGGTTGGTAAATATCCTTCCTCTTAAACAATTTTTTTAACAATGTTTAATCTAATAAAAACCAATGGTAATGATGTCCAAATAACCGTTGTGTTTATGTAAAAATGATTGCACTTTTCAGATATTGCTATTGATTAGTTATCGATAACATGGATATCTGATCACTTTGATAAAGTAAAACGGGAAATTTTCCAAGCAGTAGCTGTGTCAGTACTACAATATGATTGCACCACATAGACTCAAACACAAAAAAATAGATGTGAACTACCCAAGAATGCCAAGTATTGTTTTGACCAAAACCCAAAATCAGGACCGAACAAAACAGCAGCTGTACGGCCACCTACCTCCCATTTCACAAACAGGGGGTGTCCTCGTCGTGTTATGGTTAAAGCGATGGACTATGGAATCGTAGTACGCGAGTTCGTACTCCAGTCACGCTATTACGTTCACTTTCGGGCAAATACCCTTGGGAAAGGTATGAACCCCCTTATCCTCCCAGCTATGGGTTAAATTGTACCACTACTGTTCTTCTAGGTGAATAGCATTGGCATTAAATGACCTACAAAGGTTGATATGCCATTAAACAAAGAAACCAAACCAAAACAAAGAAGACATGCAGTGCACAGCTGAAGAAGCAAACCTGAACCCAGTGCTGTCCGACCAGCAGACACCAGATGCTGTCTAGAATATCTGCTAAAGATCGATGGTTGGTAGGAGAGCGAGAGAGAAGGAGAGAGAGAGAGAGGGGAATCTTTGCTGTCGACTTGTCTGGATAATAATCATTACGATCCATAGTTAATTTTATTTTGAAAACATCTTTCGATATTCTTTTTCACTAATGATTAATTTGAATTTGAATATTTTTTTCACACTCTTTTTTTATTTTCAAAGATTAATAATTAGCAACTCGAACCGTAATTAGAGTTTCTTTTAACTTCTTTAAAAATCAATGCTAACCCCGCTAGTGTTGACATAAAAATAAATCAATGAAAATACTTTTTGGCCCTTAATTAAGGTCTAGGTTGATAGAATAAAAATTTCAAACTTAAAAGAGAATAGTATGAATAAGCAAGAACCATTTCACAAAAAAGGTTTTAAAAATCGTGAATAAACAATTCTTCGGGTTAGAAATAAACAAAATCGGAACGCTTAATAACAATGGAAAATAAATGATTTAATTAAATTTACATAAATGAAATACACATTATATAAATATATATATAAATATATATATATATATATATATATATATATATATATATATATATATATATATATATATATATATATATATATATATATATATGTACCTTGCTTAACACTCAGCATTATAAGGTACGGTTCAAGGGTAAAGTGGAGCAATCCTGGGAATGGAGTAGCGCCCTCCCCTACACCTTGGTGTAGTAGCTATCGAAAAGGGAGCCTTCGGGTCACCCTCGACTATATATATATGTAAAATATATATATATATATAATGAAATACACATTATACACATACACACACACACACATACATATATAATTCACTTTTTTGGTGTCATTACTTTTCTTTTTGTTTTTATATAAAAAAAAAATTATTTTATATAAAAATAATTTAATCTTTATTTTCACATAAAAACATTTTTCGGCACTGCACGTTGATGTATTTTTAACCCAGACAGACTGGCTCATTGGCCTAGTGGGTAGTGTGTTCGCTAATGGTCTGGGAGACCTGGGTTCAATCCCAGGTCGAGTCATACCAAAGACTTTTAAAATGGTACTTGATACCTCCTTGATTAACACTTAACGATATAAGATACATATCAAGAGAAAAGTAGAGCAATCCAGGGAAAAGAGTAGCACTCTCCCCTACACCTCGGTGTCAAAGCTATTGAAAAGGAATTATCTGGTCGCCCTCGACTACAGTCGCCAACAACATATTAAGAAAACAATAATTCTTGCTGCTCGACTTTTTTTTTATTAACTACAGATAAAGTTTATCCTTTTCTTTTGTTGAGACTATTATATTTTACCAATATTTAAAAAGATAATGAAAAATAAATAAATTTTGTTTAATTTGCAAAACCTAGTATTAGTTATTTAAAACATCGTAAGAATTCAAGTTATGAATATTAAGAAAAATTTAGCAATCGAAAATTAAGTCAATCATAATTTTTTGATGTTTTAAAAGTGAATATAACTTGAAAAATACAGCATTTCATATCAATAAAACCCTGATGATGGCTTGATATAAAAACCGAAACGTTTAACGATGGTAAAATATTCAACTATAAATAAAAAAAATACTCTGAATACCTTGTTTTCTTATATTTTTATATTTACGAACGACCAATTTTATTTTCATTCTCTTATACCATTCTCATATATATATATATATATATATATATTAGTATGTGTGTGCGTGTGCATGTGTGTATCGGCATGTAGTGAATTAATATTTTCTTTTTCAAATCTTATTGCAGTGAGAGTTCGGTCTTGAGTTGAATGTAACCATTCCAATACCGATTTTCAAAGCAGACAATCACGAAAGACAGCAATTAGAATACTGGCGCAATGCAATCTTTCTGAATGCCATTCTTACACATTTTGGTCTTGTGCCAGACTGATCTAAGTTCAGCAAACTTTCTCGATGGCTCGTTAAATGCTGACTCAAATGAACAATCCGGACAAAAGATGGTAGCAGAAAGACTCTCACGAGAATTTTATCGATACGTAATATCCGGTAATCTGCCCGCTCAACGGAAATGAAAGATTGACCACATAACTAGAATTACAAGACTATCCAAATTTTACGAACGGCCGTAGGTCAGACTTCCAATGGCATTGCGATTTAAGGAAAAATCTCTAAACCACAATGTACAAAAGAACGTAGGCACATACACACAAAAACAAACACACACAGAGAGGAATATATATATATATATATATATATATATATATATATATATATTTATTTATATATATATACACACACAGGAAAGCAGACATAATCTTACAAAATAATTTGTATTTGTAACAGTTTTCATAAATAAAGTGTTTAGTTAATTTCGCTCACTGTCTGCTCGTGTCTATCTATCTATCTATCTATCTATCAATCCCGGACTGCTTCTTATCTATCTATCTATCTATCTATCTTGAGCCCAGTCGGCTAGGACTGAAAAATACACCGACTGCATTAGGGGTAAGACCTTCCTACAATAAAGAAGAGTGTCCTGTTATGAATCTAAATCATTTGATAGTGAGGCTCAAGCTTTGGATGATGTGGAATACCATTCATTTCCATAACTCCCAGGTCTACATTCTCCCACCCAGAGTGTTAGTATCTTTCTCACCCTCTCACTCTTTCTGCTCACTTTCTTTATGTCTACCTCAGTTTCTGTGTCTGTCTGTCTGTTTTGTCTGTCTGTTTGCCTCTCTCTTCCTCTCTTTCAATATATAAATATATATATATATATATATATATATATATATATATATATATATATATATATATATAGGTATAAATACATAATATAATGAATAAATAAATACACACACGTATATACATTTATATAGTCTATCTATCTATCTATCTATCTATCTATCTATCTATCTATCTATCTATCTATCCCAGACTGCTTCTTATCTATCTATCTATCTATCTATCTGCAAA
>CAUZXS010000766.1:35000-57500 GCA_963585895.1 Sepioteuthis lessoniana
TTGGATGGTCTTACCTCGTCCTCTTATTTTCAAGTTCTCCAGCCCCTTTACCAATCTTTTGGAACTGTACCGGGCGCACCGGTTACAATTGGCATCACTGTTACTTTCGTGTTCCATAGTTTTTTCAGTACTCTAGCAAGGTCTTGATTACTTATCTCTCTTTTCACTTTCTTTCAGTTTCACTCTGTCGTCTGGTGGCACTGTAGAGTCCATTATACGGCAGGTTCTCTTTTTTTGTTGACTATCACTAAGTAGGTGCCTGTGGTGTAATGGTTATTGTCGCAGGAAATGAACACGGCGTCACGAGTTCAAATCCTAGACGAGACTGATTGCATTTCACATAGCACTAATACCCTCGAGAAAGGTATGAATCCGATTAGTCTCCCTCCAGCTATGGGTAAATAGTAGGGCAGTCTAGGTTCTTCAGCCTTGGTGAGGCAACTAGTCTAGGAGAAGGAAAACTCTGAATTCAAACCTGCTAAACTCCGCTTAAAAATTGACCTTGTGTCATATCCTGCCCGAGCGGAGGTGTTGGTAAATATGATCACTAAGACTAGTCGTCTGGTCGTCTGGCTGAAAGCATGTTATTACTTGTATTATCTTCGGCTTCATAAAACCTATTCCTTCTATTCTACGGAGTGTTATCAACTATTTTCAGACTATTCGAGGACAGATTCTGGTTTGTTCATATGCCATTTATTAGTTTGGTCAAAATTTACTCTCTTGCACAATTACCAGTGAATACCTTTTCTATCCACTCATGTCTACTATCTTATATTATCTTTCTTTTTGTCCAGTTCAGTATTGAGATTACCCGAGGACTAGAGTGAACGATGTTTGTGAATGTACACATTGTGTTTCTGAAAATTCTGATGTTTACTGATATCTAAAATGTACAATGTTTATATGTTGTTTACATTGGTAAAGTAAAAGTAAAGATGGGGACCGTAGTTGCGGGCAACTCGAAGGCTCTCCTTTTTAATAGATACTACACAGAGGTCTAAGGGAGGGCGATACACCATTCCCTGGATTGTTCCACTTTACCCTTGATCTGTACCCTGTAATGCTGAGTGTTAAGCAAGGAAGCATCTAGTACCATTTTTTAGTCTTTTGTATGACTCGACCAGCGATTGAACTGCGGTCTCCCCGACCATTGGCGACCCCTCCACCCATTTGGCCAATGCTGTTTCCTAGCCTTTAGGACCCTAGCCCCGGTTGTGCCAGCTTCGGGTGGAAAATGGATCAATGACAAGCAAGCATAGCACTAGACCTTTGATTCTGTTTATTTGTCGCTGCCTTCCACCAGACAGGACTTGACACAAGGTCAAAAGCCCGAAGGCCGATTAAAGTGGGGATAAAGGGGAGGGGAAGGTCGGGAACGAGCCGAGACTCGAACCCTGCTGGTCTATGCTGCTCATTGGCTCACTTAGTGCAATGTGAGCCTGATAAGGCAAGCAGTTTCACGAACCCAAATGTGGTTCCGGGCACGTATTCCGGGTTATGGATTGAACTAGACGGCAAGGTCTAGTACCATACAGAGGTTTCGAGAATGTCCACGGGGACCTCTGTCGAACGGGCATACATGCTGGGTTCACATTGAATTCAGTGCAATATGAGCCTGATGAGGCAAGCATTTTCACGAACCCAAATGTGGGTCCAGGCACGTATTCCGGGTTATGGCTTGAGCTAAACGGCAAAGTCTAGTACCATACAGAGGTTTCGAGAATGTCCGCGGGGACCTCTGTCGAACGGGCATACGTATCGGGTTCACATTACACTTAGCTGGGTCAGCTGGGTACAAGTCGAGACTCGTGCCTGACCTTCATATCCTCTAAATCCCCACTAAAAAAAAGATCATATGTCAAATCCTCCCTGGTGAGAGGCACAGATAATTACCGTTCCATAATCCACCTGTACCGATCTTTCTCATTCCTTGGGCTCTAATCACTTTAGATCTAAAAGTAGTTTTAAGATGCAAAGTATTCTTATCTAAGTTTTAAGATCTTCGTATTCTATCTATCTTATCCAATATTTTACTCAGCCTAGTCAGCTGGGTGAGATTCCAGTAATGCTGGAGCTTTGGGGAATGCAGAGTATCCCTTTATTGTTATTGCTCCCAGGTCAACTTTAACCGAGAGTGGTAACACCTGATAGGGTCCTATCTATGGATCAAATAGAACTAAACTGTGTAATTACACTAAACTGAACTGTTTGAAATTAACTGGGTTTTTAAAATACTTAACAGAGTATTTAAACTGCATACTTATGCTAAACGCTCAGCTGAAACTGTATGTCTAAATTCGTAACATTAATCATTCGTAAACCTTATTCGTAGGATTTAGAAGGCGCTGAATGCCTCCTTTACAGAGCAGTGTTGGGTACGCATCCAGTTCGATCTCTTTCAGGTCCATTCTGATCCTGTTAAGGTCCCATCTATAGGTCAAATAAATCTGTTTAAAATTAATTGTTTTATTTTAATGAGACATATTTACATTTGGTCGGATCTTAAGTAATACGCAAAGTTAATTTATCGTGTTTTTTTTTTTTAAATAGTTTTAAATTTCCAGCTATGATCAGATACCTCATTCAGATAATCAATAACAAGCTGAGAAAATCTTTGAACTCAGAACTAATTTTATTGGTTTACTGAACAATTTATTGGTTTCTTTGTAAAATTAAAAAAAAGAATTTCTTCTCCATACTTTTTTGTGCTGCCATTACTCGGAGATGATTGGAAAAAAAAATGATATGGTACGCAAAAAAGCACAGAGAGAGAGAGAGAGAGAGAGAGAGAGAGAGAGAGAGAGAGAGAGAGAGAAAGAGAGAGAGAGAGAGAGAGAGAGAGAGAGACACACACACACACACACACACACAAGAAAAACAACCCCTTTTAACGACAGTTGTAATTCCGAAATTCAACAGTCCTACCACTTCAGAAATCAGAGTTTTGGGTTTCCTTGCCGATCTGACGCGCTTTAAAACAGTAAAAGAAATCGAGGAATTAAATTCTGAACCCTTTGTCTATCATGAATTGTTCATGTGTTAAAAAGAATTTTAAATAAAATGAAAATATTAAAAGATCTACAAGAATAATTGTGAATGACATAATTTTATCAATTTTGATTATTATTCCTTGCAAATTAAGAGCCCACTCGGACTGGAACTGTAAAAGACATCGACAGCATCTTTGCACAGGAGTAACAAGTTTCCTGGATATGGCAGAAAACAATCTGATGGTGAGGCTACAGTAATGCTGCAGCTTTGGGAAATGCAGAGTACCAAATCGTTGCCATTGCTCCCAGGTCCACTCTGGCGCGGAGTGCTAATAGCTGATAGCTCCATTCTACTGGCCAAATAGAACTGTTTGACATTCAAATTGTGTGCAAACAAATGACATGCTATATTAAATCTTTAGAAATATAAATCTTTGATCATTTAACTGTGAGTAAACAAATAACTGATGTTTAATAACTGATGTTTAATTGAATTCTTTGTGATATATAGCAACACTTGGAACCATTTACCTTGGTTAACTTATGTTAAACTGGATTGTTTGAAATAGAACTGCTTGATCATTTAAGTGCGTGTATCTACAAAATGTGTTTACACCTCATATATTTGATATGTATCTAAAAGCAGGGTTTGGCATTAAATAGCCTACAATGGTTGATATGCCATAAAATCAAACCAAATCAAACAATGCTGACTTGTTCTTAGGACCACTCCCTTAACAGTGGATACAGTGAAACCCCCAGGCTGCTAAATACGCCGTAAAATCCATCATCCAACAACAAACTATTCGTTTACAACACACACACACACACACACACACACACACACACACACACACACACACACACACACAAATGCAAAGATATATATAGATACACACACATACACACACACACACACACATATATATATATATATATATATGGTATTAAACAAGCTATAAAGGTTGATATGCCGTAAAACCCAACCAACCAACATTATAAATTTAGACAGAAGTATTCTTTAAATTCTTTAATGTCTTAACGAGATTTACATTTGTCTGTGTGTTGTTTGTGCTAATTATAAGATATTCGTTGGGGTGCCCGTGGTGAAATGGTTATCGTCGTAGGAAATGGACACGGCAACACGAGTTCGAATCCTGGACGAGACTCATTGCATTTCACATAGCTCTAATACCCTTGGAAAAGGTATGAATCCAATTAATCTCTCCCTCCAGTTATGGGTAAATTGTAGGGCAAACTGGGTTCTTCAGCCTTGGTGAGGTAACTAGTCTAGAAGGAAAACTCTGAATTCAAACCTGTTAAACTCCGCTTAAAAAATTGACCCTGCCCGAGCGGAGAGGTTGGTAAATATGATAGAATATTCATTGTCATACTTAGGTCCTTTAAAAGGTAAATATTTTCTAAGGTAAATAACCCAGTTTTATTAATTGTGTTCACTATTCTTAAAAAGATATGACTAAAACTTGTTCTAGGTGTTCTTTAAGGTTTACCAATAGTTTGGCGGGTTATTTAGGCTAGTTTTACGGTGTTTGTTTTCATTATGATGCAATTCGTTTTTCGTTACGACTTTTGGAACTAGTTAATGATGATATCACCGCATTTATCTTTTTTTAAATTGTTGATTAGATTATTTTCTCTAGTTAATGTTAAAAAACAATTTAGAACATTTCAACCTTATATCTTCTGATTTTCTTCTGGTATTATATTCCTCCACCTCCGAAGAAAATGGGAGGCTAGATAGTAAAACTTTGTGAAAAACAAAACAAACTTTGACAAGATGAATATTCCAGATTATAAAACAAAAATAAAGATGAAATAATAAAGTTATTCTATAGTTTTATAAACGAGTTTAAAGTTTTGTGTTCAATTAAAAAAAAAGAAGGAGGTGGGGGGAAGGAAGTAGAGGAAAAACTTTATTAAAAATTAAACATAGGATTTACAACCATTTAGAAGAGCGTCTGGTTACTTTGAAATTTACACTTTCGTTCCACATTCCCGCAATGAAACAAGCATTATGAAAAGAAACGAGAAATCTGCAAAATTCCAGCCAAAACAATAAGCTCCACTGTGTGGTATCATTTAACTGATTAATTTTAACATTTAAGACAAACGGTATTAAACCAAATTCTCACCGAGTCACTATTCGACAAGAGGTCATTCTATAAAGGGAAGCCAGGCGAGACTCATAGGTGGCTATTAAAAAAAAAATGCCTGATCCTGTTCGCACTCCTCTTTTGGGTCACCGCAAATACCAAGCTATCAACTCAGCCTTGCCAAACAGGTTTTATTTGAAAATAAGGACCCCTGGGACCTGGCATGAATGGCAAGTGGCCCCAGAAAAGCAAGTGAGGGAAACCCTTGGTAGACGGAAATCATTTAAGTCTAACATATTTAATTGTTGAACTTCATAAGAAGAAAATAAATAAGATAAAATAGAAAAAATAAAATAAAATGAAAAACTTGAAGCGGAACAATCAGAAACTATCAATTTAGTCGACTGAAAATTTATTAAATAACTTTTACTCTTTCGTCTTAAAAATATGCACAGAAATATTATTCCTATACGATGATTTGTAGTAATTATAATAAATATCTGAACGAACAAACAATTTTGCTTTTGCTGTTAGGTTTGAGGGCTAAAAACAGTAACAGGTGTTGTAAGTAATTCCCCACAATCTGCTCCCCCTGTTTGGTGTAATAGAGTGACTCCAGAAATGCTTATAAAATAAGCTAGCTTAATTTTTTTTTTTTTTTTTTTTTTGGCGGTCAGTTGTGTTAAGTTGAATAAAGCTTTCCTAAGTTTATTCACCTCGGGTTATTCATTACAACAGGAAGAACCATAATTTATTACAGTTAAAATAACAATCCATACATTTTCACCAGAGTTAAGCAACGGCAAGTCTGTTCCTTACTCAAACGGGTAACCATTATAACAATATCATATATCTGGTTCATAATTATATATTCCTGAAAAATAATTTTTGACTCAATTGAGCTGTCAACTGAAAAAAAAAATTCTGTCCTAAAATCTTGTTCGGAATTGATCAAAGATATTGAAAAGACGGACTCAAATTGCTATCTGAAAACATTGCAAAACTAGTAACAGATTTCCACCCGCTCAGCATTTCTGAGAAACACTTCTTCCCCGAGAGTTCTTGTAAATCGAATGTGTAAAGTGCATTCCGGGTGTGCAAGTCTTGTGCTGCATGGGCGTTTTATATTAGCTGCATTTTATTAGATGCTTACGCTTTACCGATTACAAAACAGCCCGGTGGGTTGGGGCTCCGGAATACGCCGATTGCATCTCTGCAGTGGTATACGAACCCCACTCCAAACGTATGTCCTGGATATGACATTTAAATCCATCTGATGGTGAGGCTCGAGTCCTGGAGCTTTAGGGAATATGGAGTACCTGTTCATTGCCATTACTCCCAGGTTCACTTTGTCCTTGAGTGATGGGACCTATTAGGATGCCGTTGATTGGTTAGATATAACTATTTCATCATACTGTAAATTAAAACTATTTAACTTTGCGCAAATAAATGATTAATGTCAAATTTACTTATTAGGATTACATAGCAATGCTTTAAACAGTGTGTAAACAAATGAACTTTGGATTGTTGAAAAATAATATGAACTACAAACTACGCATATATATTTGATATCTATGTGTATAAATTCTATTTGGCATTAAAAGACCATCTAGAGTTGATATGCCATTAAACCAATGCAGGTTACCCCTTCGTGGCCGTTACTCCTAGGTCGACTTTGTCTAGGAGTGGTAGCACCTTATAGTGTCCTATCTATGAGTCAAATAGAATTGTTGACATGTAAACTGAGTCCACCAAATGACTTATGCTATATTGAATTGATGGAAATAGAATTGTTTGATCATTTACCAGTGTGTAAAAAAATGGCTGATGTTTAATCGAATTGTTAGTGATACATAACAATACTTGGATTCATTTAAGATTATTGTTATGCTAAACTGACTTAGTTTTAAATAAGTCAGTTTTATGATTTAACTGTGTGTAAACAAAAACTGTGTCCTTATGTTAAACGGAATTGTTTCAAATAGTACTGTTTTCCTATTTAACTATGTATTTGTATTAAATAGAAATAATCGGAACCATTTAACTGTATGCATAAAAATGAGCTCAACTTTGTTTAGAACGATTAATCATATATTTGATATATATGTATGAAAAGGATTTGGCAATAAGTAATCTACAAGGGTTGATATGCCATAAAACCAAATAAGCTAGCCTAAACTAACCTAACGGATAATAAAAGAACTTTGTCTTTAATTATCTTCGGGGCCCGTGGCGCAGCGGATAGAGGCATTGAATCTCTTCGATTCCAGGTGAGCTTTGTCAGAAGACAGCGGTTTCAATTCCTACCCAAACCGGCCAGAGGTTTACTTGGTCAAAAACGTGTTGCGATAGACAACAACTATGGAAGGCAGTAATTACTGGGGATACGGTTAAAAGACTCAGCATTCCTATACGAGATCTTTGAAAAAGGACAGAGGTAAAATTTGGCCGAAACGTAGTGAAGAAGAAACAACACAAAAACTACCAAGATGACGACAAAAAGTCCGTAATAAATAGAAGAAAAAAAGATTCCCACGAACGAGAAAATTTCTGCGCAGTTTTACATAACTTTATCGTAAGACTGATTACTTTCCAGAATAACTTAAACCAGCCCAATCAGCTGGGGTTGGAGAATACGTTGACGGCATTTGTAGACAGGGGTAAAAACCCTTACCACCACTCAACGAGTGTCATAGATATGACACTAAACTGCATCTGATGGCGCGGCTCCAGCCCTGGATCTTGGAAGAATATGGTGTAACCCTTTATTGCCATTGCTGCTAGGTCCACTGTGGCCCGAATTGGTGGCATCTGATTGGGTCCTATTTATGGGCGAAATAGAACTGTTTGACATTTAAACGGAGTGTAAACAAATGACTTATGCTAAATTGAATTGTTTGAAATTGAACTGTTTGACCAGTTAACTATTTGTAAGCAAATGACTGTTAAATTAAATTGTTAGTGATAGATAGCAATACTTGAAACCTTTTAACTGTGTACAAACAACTGATTAATTGTAAATAGAACTATTCCAGTTGAATAGAAATACTCGTGACCATTTAACTGCGTGAAAAAATTAGCTTATGCTTGTTTATCCAAAATGTGTTTACAAATAATATATATTCTTAATATATATGAATAAAAAAGATTTAGCATTAAATAACCTATAATGATTGATATGCCATAAATCCCAACCTAACCAAATCCTATATATCTAATTTATTTGTATAAAAAGGATTTGGCATTGAATAACCTACAATGGTTGATATGCCATAAAAACCAACCAAACCAAATTATATATATTTAATATATATGAAATACAAATGATTTGGCATTAAATAACCTGCAGTGGTTGATATGCCATAAAACCCAACCTAACAAAATCATACATATTTAATATATATGAATAAAAATGATTTGGCATTAAATAACCTACGAGGGTTGAGATGCCATAAAACCCAGCCAAATTTAGACCAATCAAGAGACGTTAATAGCCAGTTTACGTACACCCCAAAGGTAGTAGTTTGTGTTTTGGTATATCAACCTTTGTTGGTTATTCAATGCCAAAGTCACCCTAGTAGAAGAACAGGCGTGGTACATTCAAAACTTTCCCAAAATATTAGTCAAAACAAGAATGCAATAACGTTATTGGAGTTCGAACTCGCTTACTACCATTTTATAGTCGAGCCCCTTAGCCACCACGTCACGGGGACTTTCTTCAAAATATCATGAAAGGGTTATTGTATAACGGAGACTCCGTACATGTTTAATCCCGACAGCCGATAAATATTATTAAATTCTTTTATTACTCGATTATAAAGACACATTAATTGAAACAGCATATCAGGTTCGATCAAACATTAAAAAATATTTATTTTTTTGTCTTCTAGACTTAAAAAAAAGATGCTAATTAAAAAAATACTAATTACAAAGTATTATAATTCTCTATTTTCAAATGCTTAAAGTGTGACTCAACAAGTTAATTTAGTGTACCAGTGTTTATTTAAAATCAGAATTAATCAGAAATTGTTTTTTTTTAAAGAAGAGTACAATACTTTTTTTTTGGCGGCAAAAATGATTTGAATTGATTCTGTTAAAGCACTCACCTTGAATTAGAGTAGCCTGCTATGCCAAACATGGGTGATAATATTGAAGACCCTCGTGAGAGTCTTTATTAAAACTTTGTTTTCTTACATCTGGGTGGTTTGATTGGCTTCTTCATCTACATATCAGATGTCGTAGAGCAAGTCACATTTTTAAAGCGAACGAAATGTGATATAAAAATTCCTTGTATTTTCATAAAGTCAGCATAATATCAGATATTTCATCCCAATTTCAAATCAGAATTATATTGATCCAAAATTGATTTCAGATAGTCTCCCATTTCCATTATTGAAACTTGACAGTTGAGATATAGCGTACTCCAAAACAATATCTTGAGATAACACGCAAGCGACCCCTATTGCACGTTTCTTTTTAGATATCGGACTTCATCGTAATCACTTAACTCATTTAAACACAGATTATTTTATAAGCACAGTCAACAAAAAGTGAACATCGTTAGTGATATGTCCTTCTAATGCATCGTATTTGGCATGTCAATTTTCTTTATCAACACATGTATAGAATATAGTTCGGTTACATTCTTGAGATAGGCTTGCCAACATATTATCCAGTACGCTAGGTTCAGTTTTACCACGTGGCTATCGCAGATCTCAACAAAAGATAAAACTGACTGTATAAAAGGGATTATAATGTCCCTGTTTCTCGAAAATCTCTGGGCTCCAATGTTTTTCTCTTAGAACTTACGGATTTGGATTTTAATGAAGAAAGCACGTCGGGATTTTAATCCAACGCTTTGGCTGACACAGGGGCTAAGCAATTTAATTCAGTGCACGGAATGATCTACGTTAGATGAATTGTTTCCTTTGCATCGATCCTTCGTGTTTCATTATTATTTTTGAAGGAAATGCAATATACTTTAATATTTTTGTAAGCCATTTACCTGACCGTCTTTTTAATATTTGAGATGAGGTTACTTCCCCTCCAGGAACAAAGCCATCTCATTATCTTGCAAATTGCAAGCCTCCGCCACACCACTATATTTCTATCCGTACCGTCACCCTGTTGGCATTATTTCTTTATTTGGTCAATTTGAAATCCTTCCAACATGGAGACTGTCTTCTTTAAATGAAAAGAATAAATTAGGTAACAAGTTTAGTTTTAAAAAATGATAGAGTAATTTTGTGAGAAAGTATTCTTTTAGTTTTCATTGTTTTAACAGCATTTCGGCCGATACGTTTTTTGGCCTACTTTGGATATAAGATTATGACTAATTATTATAATTATTTCTTTGTTATGTCACCTAGGGAATCCATCTCCCTTTTTTGCCATCTTAAAAAAATAAATCTTTGCACATGATGTATACACTATTAATATATATCTATATACAGATCAAGTTCTGTTAAAAAAATCCATCCAATAGTTCACAACAATGCCAGCTTAAATTCTTTTTCTTACCATTTTTTCTGAAATCATAGAATTTGATCTTTAAATCTTAAAACTGTTGTTGTTTTTTTTTCCAAAAAATATATTATTCCATTAACAAAATCCTTTTCTTTAGTTAAAGTTAGTTTTAGAAACTTGTCTTTACAGAAAACTCCCAGTTCGAGGAGAAATATTTAAAAAATGTCCACTATAATTAGAAATTCCATTATTTTAAAAGTTTGATTTAGATAACCTCTTATTCTTATTTCTAGTAAAGTAAGTTGGTTGGCCGTTGTCGAGGGCGACCCAAAGGCTCCCCTTTCAATAGCTACCATAGCAAGGTGTAGGGGAGGGCGCTACTCCTTTCCCTGGATTGCTCCACTTTCCCTGGATCCGTAACTTATTATGCTGTGTTAAGCAAGGAGGCATCAAGTACCATTTTTTTAGTCTTTGGTATGACTCCACCTGGGACTGAACACTGGTCTCTCAGACCATTGTCGAACACTCATTCACGATGAACACTAAGAGCGGTTACACTAGACGAAGGAAAACTCACATAAGAATGGCCTTTCACAAATTTCTATGAGTTAAAGGGGAAGTACACAGAAAATGACACAACGGAAAAAAAAGGAAAAAAAGAATGAATACTTGAATGAAGCTAGCGCATGACGCAACAGCAATTACACAAGAATGCTGCGAGCAATATTGAACAAGTACTGGCGGCAACACCCCACAAGACACAAACTATACGGCCACCTGCCTCTCATCACGAAAACTATCCAAGTTAGACGAGCTAGACATGCAGGACAGTGCTGGAGAAGCAGGGACGAGCTCATAAGTGATGTACTCCTATGGACCCCCACATATGGCCGGGCAAAAGCAGGACGACCAGCACGAACATACATTTAGCATCTATGTGAGGATACGGGATGTATCCCTGAAGACCTACCAGAGGCGATGAACGATAGGGAGAAGTGGCGAGAGAGGGTCAGAGATATCCATGCCAGCGGCAAGACATGATGATGATGATGATGATAAAATATCATTGCGTCTAAATACAGAGTTGCCATGTGACTAATAGCGTAGAATAAGCTTTAAGGCAGGTTAATTCTAGTCATTTGTTTTTAACGATGCTTCCTTCATCAGACACGGTACACTGTCAAAAAGCACACGCGAAGAAATGGCAAGAAAAAGTAGTTTTGAGCAGAAGTATTAAGGCTCATAATAACAATTATATTATGGGCAGACCTATTACTTCTGCGCCACAATATATACTGAATATCTTATTCGAACCCTGTTGTGGGAGCCTTACCCATCTCACCATAATGGACTCTTCTCACCGTTATTAGTACTAGAGATTTCGCTGCCAGAAGGGCAGATCAATATCGGAATTATCCGAACAGTACGAGACTTTTTACCTTTTCTATGTAACTCAATCTTTCTTGTGTAATATAATCTGCTATCTAATATCCGTGTTTGCGTTTTCATTAGTGACCCTTTCCAGGGCCACAACAAACCCCTAGATTATCTACTGTGAAAAGAGCGGTTTCATAATTAATTCACATGAGTTATCATGTTTTTTTCATGATTAGCAAAGTAATTGGACTATTGTTGAGAGCATCTTGCTAAATAAATTTTCAAGCAGACCTGTTTGTGCAGCTTCAATAAATTCTATAATCAAACACTCTCCCAGAAGCATCTCAGTTTTAATTTTGACGATATCAGATCGAAGCGTTAATCTTTGATTTCAATCAAATGATACCATTTATAATGCCTTGAAATATTTGTTTTGAGATTCTAATGTTCCGCTAGAAATAATTATATTCTGGTATATATTTGGTTTAGAAAAAAATTTACTTAGTATTAAAAAAATTGCATGGGATGTATTTATATTTGGGAGATAATCTCTCTCTCTCTCTCTTTATATATATATATATATATATATATATATATATATATATATATGTGTGTGTGTGTGTGTGTGCGTGTGCGTGTGTGTTAGGATAGCGCAGGTCATTGGACCATATTGCTTAAGGGAGAAACTGACCGTCACTAAGTACCGTACACTCTGTATCAACACTATCCTAATAAACACTGTTTTCCATACTCACACACGCATACACACGCGCACACACACACATATATATATATTTATATATAGAGAGAGAGACAGATAGGTAGATAGATAGATAGATGTGCTCTTTTGCAGATAATGAGCTCTCTTTATTAATAAATATAGCAAAATATTTATATATATATATATATATATATATGTGTGTGTGTGTGTGTGTGTGTGTGTGTGTGTGTGTGTTTATATATATATATATATATATATATATATATATATAGATAGATAGATAGATAGATATGGTCTTTTGCAGATAATGAGCTCTCTTTATTGATACCTATAACAAACTATATATATATATGAACTATGTAATACGTATCATGTAATCATTCTATTTAAAATTAATCATTTGTTTGCACGCAGTTAAGTGGCTTCAAGTATTTTATGTTACACTGATAATTCTTTTTATCATATATTCCTATCGAATACAAAAAATTTATGCACAGAAAAATAGTTTCAAACAACTAATAATCATAATAGTTATAATAAAAAAAGGTTAACATTTTGTGAATGATTGAACAATTCTATTAAATTTATAGATGGGACCCTGACATGTGCTTCGGACCATGAACTTATCTGCTCACCCTTCTATTCTTAATTGTAGAAATAATAAAACCCTGGTATATTTGATTTAAAAGAAAATAAACTTTTTAAAAATACGAGCAGTGAACCACAAATAATTATTGGCAATGATGTATTTCATTGTTTGATGAGCTTTTCTATTTTTATTTTTTTCTCCCGATGAAGCAAGTCAACAATTTTGTTTTTCTTAACTTTTTTTTACCAATTCCCTGTCATTGATTAAATACTACATCATTTTGGAACAAATTCTATTGATTCCAAAATAGAATAATTCCACCGCCTCTTGGACATGTTTTTCATTCTTTTTTTGCTGTCTTTCTGGGATCATTACCATTTCCAATTGATTACCATTACCAATTGATATATCCTTTACTAATCAGTTAGCTATGCATTTAAATCCCTTCCCCATGCTAGAGGTCATCAATGTCTGTCTGTTTAGCTATCCTTGTCATGATTTTGGGATGTTCCCGTCTATTCTGATTTTAATATCGAAAGGCAAAATTAACCATTTAATCAAATTTGATCAAAAGAAAATATTTAGATTAATCACTCCTTACGGAATAACAATCGATATTGAGTATTTGCATTTTCAAAATTACGGATTTTCATCAGGTGACCCGATCGATTGTCCAGAAAAAAATGCAAAACAACGAAAATGAATCCGGATTATCGATTATGAGTGAACACAATGCCTCGAAATCAAACCTAACTCTCAAAGATGACCAACAAATTCGCATAATCCATAACATCTGGATTTTAACCCTTGAACCCGGAATCCCAACATTTCGAGTTGATTTTTATAACCGGCTCATTGGGTTGAGTGTTCGCCAATGGTCCGGGATATCTGGGTTCAATCCCAGATATCATGCCAAAACTTTAAAGATGGTACTTGATACCTCCGTGCTTAACACTCAGCAATATACGTTATGTATCAAGGGTAAAATGGAGCAATCTAGGGAAAGAAGTAACACCCTCCGCTACATTTCAGTGTAGTAAGTATCGAAAAGGGAGCCATCTGGTCACCGTCGACTAAGGTCACCAACTTTACTATTGCCGGTGATTTAGGGCCGATACCTCCTATGGGTGGGGCTTTAAAATGCTGATTTTATACCCTTCAAAAAGGTAAGACTCCTCCCTACAAAAGAGGTCTGTTCTGGGTATTACACTGAACTGCATCTGAGGGTTAGGCTGCAGTTCTAAAGATCTATGGAGTATGGATTAATCCATTAATCCCAGGTCCACCCTGACTAGCAGTGATACTGCTTGTTAGGGTCATAACTATATTCAAATTAATCTGTTTTTTTTATCCGATAAGACCGTGTAAAAAAAGAATTAACAACATAAAAATATATCTATTAACATACGATGAACGATATCCTCAAATCTCTTCGCATAGAATCATCCCAGAAAGTCTAATATGTCATAAAAATTAATTAATTTATTTCATTATGCGCTGTCGGCTCGATATTTCGTGCTGAATACTTTTTCGAAGGTAAAGTTTTTAGGATTGCAACAATTTTAAAGGCATAACAACTTCACATGGTTTATTTAATGCCGAAATGTGATTCCCTTTCAAAAGTTTTATCACAAGATATTCAATGCCCAAATGCAGTTTTTGTTTGACTTTCTATAATTTTTTGTTTGCACACAGTTAAATGATATGAATCATACCTTCTAATTTTTAAAGCAACGACTACTCTTGAATAATAATTATTTGCTTACATGCAGTAATATGGTTTCAAGTATTCCTATTCAACAGTAATAATTTGCAAGCAGTTATATGACTTCAACTAACTATTTCTGTGTGTAAACAAAATCTGTACATATACTAAATTGAATTAGCTGAAATAGAACTGTTTGACTATACTGAATAGCTTGAAATAGAAACGTTTTTGACAAGTAAGCTTTATCACACACTTACAGCTGCAAGTTACTATTCTGGTTGATTGGTTGGTTGGTGTTTTATAGCATATCAACTTTTGTAAGTTATTTAACGCCAAATCCATTTTTATGCAAATAGTCAGTTCTATTTCAAATAATTCAGTTTAGCATACGTACACAGTTTAATTGTTAAAAACGTTTATATTTCAAGCTATTCAGTTTAGTCAAACAGTTCTAATTCAGCCAATTCAGTTTAGTATGAGTACAGAATTTGTTTACACACAGTTAAATGTCAAAACAGTTCTATATTGAATAAATCAGTTTAGTTTTAAGTACAGTTTCAATGTCAAAAACAGTTCCATCTCAAACAATTCAGTTTAGCACGCAATTCAAATGAAAGTACACACCTTTTTGTAAAAAAAAACAAACTATTTCAAGCAATTCAGTTTTGTCAAACATTTCTAATTCAAACAATTCAGCTTAGCATAAATATGGAGTTCTATTTAATCCATAGATAGGAACCCTATAAGGTGCTACGACTCCGGGTCAGAGTTGACCTGGGAGCAATGGAAATGAAGTGGTACTCCACATTCCCCAAAGCTCCAACATAACTAGAACCTCACCATCAGATTGTTTATTGTCAGATGCAGGACACTTGTTGGGGAGTCTTACCCCTCTGCAGAGGTGCAGTCGGTGTATTCTACAGCCCCAGCCAACAGGGCAATAGTGTGCCCTGTAATATTTTTCCCAATCTATTTTAACTATTGATGGAATTCTAACTGATACAACTAATCAAGAAAGAGAGGATCTGGGAGTAACGGCAATAAAGGAGTATTCCACACTACACAGTTCTCCAGAAATGTAGCCTCACTATACGAGCAGTTTAATATAGTATTCAGACAACACCATGTAATCAAATACAACTTGTCGTTTGATTATATTAGCTTCTTCTTCCCAACAGACAGGGCTTTAGATAAGGTCAATGACCCAAAGGCCGAGTAAGGGAAGGGGTAGGTCGGGTACGAGCCGAGGCTCGAATCCAGCTGGTCTATGAACTCATCGACCCACCCAGTGCAATATGGGCCTATTGAGCCAAGCTGGTCTTGGGCCCAAATCTGGGACCAGGCATGTATTCCTGGTTATAGCTTAAACTGGACAGCAAGGTCCAGGGCTATACATGGGAGCCAAAGGAGTCAATAATGCAGCTCATCCACCCGAAGGTAGCCCAGCCGAAACTGAGGGCCTAACGCTCTCAAGTCTGCCATTGTTCCTTTTCGGATACTTGGTGAAAAGATGGCTGTTATCAAGAAACCTATATTGCCCAATGTAACGATTAAATAGGTTCTAGAATTGGACATTGGTTAGAGTGTTTGCCAATGGCCTGGGAGACCTGGGTTCAATCCCAGGTCGAGTCATACCAAAGACTCTAAAAATGGTACTTGGGGCTACCTTGCTTAATACTCAGTATCATAAGGTATATATCAAGGGTAAAGTGGAGCAATCCAGGGAAAGGTGTAGCACCCTCCCTTACGCCTTGGTGTAGTAGCTATCGAAAAGGGAGCCTTCGGGTCACCCTCGACTAAAGGGAGACAACTTTACTTACTTATTTAGCGTAGACTGCAGTACGGTCGATGCCTATTATTAGATTAAACCGTAAACAAAAGCAAAAGTTTGGCTGGCCGGATCTAGTCACTTCCCCCAGAAACGTTTGTCAACGAGTGTAGGCAGGAGCAGGGGAAAAGAAGGTTGACAGAACAATAGTAAGAATGATAAGGACTTTCTCAAAATTTTGGACTGAATACGATGGATGTTACCTCTGTACGCATCTAAAACTGAAGAAGCGCAAAAAGCTGGAAAATGTCCGGAAATTGCTTATTGGAACCCTTAAAAATTCAAAATATCCTTTCTAAACAGAAGAAACCTCGTGGCGTAGTGGCTAAAGAAGTGGACTATGAGTTGTTGTGAGTATCAAACTCCAGTCGCACTATCAAGTTCATTTCCGGACAAAAACCATTTGGAAAAAGTACAAATTCCTTTATCTTTTAACTATGAATAAAATCATACCACTACTTTCCTCTTTATAGGGATAGCGTTGGCATTAAATAACCCAGAAAGTTTGATATGCTATCAAAACAAAGAAACCAAACAAAACCTTACCAAACAAAACCTTACCAAACAAAACCTTACCAAACAAAACCTTACCAAACTGCTATGGTTGGAAAATTGAAATATCTTAATAAGTTTTAGTTTGGTAAATCTTTGCCCCCCTCACAGAAAAATTAATCGGAGTTAACTTTTGTTTAGTGTTGACAAGATTGTTGTGATTATCGTCATCGTTACATTGTTTATTAATCGGTTGTGAAACAATTAGGAGCACAGATACCAGCCAAATATGCTCAGCCATGTTGCGGATATAAGAAATACATCGTATTAATTGTATTGTTGCTAGGCAATAGTGATGTCAAAATAAAAATGTTTCCGGCAAGAATTCGAGTCATCCTGGTAGACATGCTTTTGGTTTAATTTCTTTATTTAATGGCATATCAAATTTTGTAGGTTATTTAATGCCAAGGCATTTCTCCTAGAAAAAACAGTATTGGTACAATTTAACCCATAGCAGGGAGGATAAGGGGGTTCATATCTTTCCCGAAGGTATTTGCCCGAAAATGAACGTAATAGCGTGACTGGAGTTCGAACTCGCTTACTACGATTCTGCAGTTCACCGTTTTAACCATTACACCCCAGATATGCTTTTAAGTGGCAGCACTTATACTGGATGCTTGATTTCTACGAGTAAAATTTGTAATTTCAACACTGAATGTAGAAATTATTAAATTATCTTTTTTACTGTTTTAATCCCGATAGAAATTAAAGCATACTAAAATTACAAAAAGATCTTGAGACGAACTCGAATGGGTTTCTCTAGGACACATCAGTTTAGGCCAACAAGCTCTGTGTGGACACTGGGTATCGTCTAAAGGACTTACCGTTAATAACCAGGTGGCGTTCGTGCAGTGATGGTTACCGTCGTAAGAAATGGGACTCGGTGACACGAGTTCGAACCCTGGACGATACTGTTTGTATTTCACATACTGCTAATAAACTTGAGAAAGGTATGAGTTCAACTATCCTATCTCCAGCTGTGGGTAAATAGTTGGGCAGACTGGGCACTTTAACCTTGATATGTCAACCGGTTTACGGGAAAGAAAACTTTGAATTCAAACTTTTTAAACCCCAGTGACCATGTGTCACATCCTGTACATATGGATGATTGGTTGTTTGTTTACCTTTTGGGGTTTTATGGCATATCAATCTTCGTAGGTAATGTAATGCCAAATTCTGTTATACATCTCTCTCTCTCTCTCTCTATATATATATATATAACAAAACACCAATATAAATAATGAACACTTACAAAGTAGTTATGTACATGCAAAGGTCACATCGCTTTTGTAATATACACACCTCTGATGATGACCCAAGATCGAGTAGAAACTACTAAGAGTAACAATTAGTTATGGGAGTATCAACTAACAAATCCCGCTGTAAAATCAATTCGGCAAAACTGGAAAGGACATATATAAAAACATGTTTACATTGTTCAATGACACATGCATTAATGAAAAAATGCTGCCAAAATACACACACACACACTTATATATATATATATATATATATATATATATATATATATGTGTGTGTGTGTGTGTGTGTGTGTGTGTGTGTGTGTGTATTATTCAGTCCAGTTAAACCGGCGTCGGGAATAATTCCGTCAGGACAAAAAATTATTCAACTATGAACATTTAAATTTCCCTGGGAAAGAGCTCAATGTAACTGACATCATAGAGCAATATTTTCTTTAAGTAAAATAAAAACCGGTCACATTAGGATTATAAATTTATTTCCATCCTGTTATGGGTATTGATATAAATCAATAACACCATCCATTAGATATGAAGAAGTCTTGTTATTTTTTGGTGTTATTGATTCATATCAATACCCATAACATGATGGAAATAAATTTATAATCTTAATGTGACTGGTTTTTGTTTTTCTTAAAGTATATATTATATACACACACACATATATGTTTAACCTTGGATTTCAAAACGAATACTTTAAAGATAAAGTTTTAGATAAGCAGGATCTCATTTGTTTGCACACAAATGGTTTCAATTCATTCTTTTTGGTACAAACTGTTTGTATATTGATCTTCGACCCGGCCAGACATGCCATTCCAAAGACGCGGAAGTCGCATATTCCATTAGCGTAAGCGGGCTTGGCTGACAATATGGGACAAGGTAAAATCCCACGGTACACACAGACTGATGCACTGGAAGAGAATGACCTGTGAACTACATGACAGTTATTTCCGTTTGATGAGGATCAAACATGCCATTCCAAAGATATTGAGTGGGCGATTGAACTATTATATAACTCGGTGGAGACAGGAAGTCAGTGAGTTTTGGAGACCTGTTGGTGACAAGATGTGGTAGAGAAAGCCAGCATCCAGCAGAATGGGCCCCCAGCCTCCGGTTGAGCAGCCCTGGAGAGCGGGAAAGAGACGCTGATGGCCATAAGAGTAGGGGTCAATATGTTGCAGTTCTGTTCGGTCTCCAACTCCCCCTCAAAGTAAAACCTTGAGTAACCCTTTCGAACCCTTTCAAATAAAGTGAGAGGTATATTTTTTCAAAGAAGTCTTCGCTTGTCTTTATTATTGCGTCAATATGTATTGTGCATGAATCTGCATATGACTATACAACATAACCCTGTCTCTTTCAAGGACAGAGCGTTATCCATTTTGAAGTTTCTCGAACAGATTGCTCAGACTATTCATCTTGAAAAATCGCTTTCTGATCAGAGCGAAAACTCGACATCTATGAGAACGTGTTTTCCGGCGCGAGGCGTTTGACATGTCAAACACTGTGATTTTTGTTCCTGTTTAAATATGAAAGAGTGAGTAAGACTTGTATGACCAATGCGTAAACTGGATTTAATGACTTATTCTCTTCTTGATTTCCTGAAAGCTGGTCTCCATTCTCCCAAACTTGGCTAGATCTGAAAGAGTTTATTGTGGGTATTATTATTTCAGTGTTGTTGCCATTTTGTGTGAATGAGTTTATATCATATGGATGAGTAAGTAAATATATACCATTAATATTCAAATTTTCTGACTCATCAGGATGTTTAACGCTAATCCTGGATGTCTCTCACGTTTAACCCAGGGATGGGCTAAATACAACTATGCAGATACCCGAATGCTGAATACGGTAAAGCTTTCCTAAGAAAGATAGTGTTATAGCTAATAACTTTCAACATGAGTTTTATCTAGAATCAGTGACTAACTAAACAAGAAAACAGCTATTGTAGAGATTTGGTTGTTGGTTGGGTTGTTGGTTGGTTGGTTTTACGGCGTATCAACCCTTCTCGGGTCATTTAACGCTGAATTAATTTTCAATCAGTACAGATTAGTATAAGTATAGTTTTTGCTATCAAACAGTTAAATGTCAAAACAGTTCTATTCCAAACAGTTCAGTTTAGCATAAGTACGCAGTTTAGTTCTATTTGCCCACAGATATGACCCTATTAGGTGCTACCACTCCGGGCCTGACTGGACCCGGGAGTGATGGCAATGAAGGGGTACTCCGCATTCCCCAAAGCTCCAGCATCACTGGAACCTCACGATCAGATTGTTTAATGTCATATCTAGAACAGTAGTTGATGGGGTTTTTTCCTCTGCAGATGTGCAGTCGGTGTATTCTACAGCCCCAGCCAACTGGACAATATTGAAGAGATATTTTAAAGATGGAGTTTTAAGGTGGCTGCGATATAATTCATTATATGAAATCTATAACCCTAACCCTAACCCATACAAAAAAGAACATTCCAATGTATTTTGATATTTAAAAAAAATCAATTTTCTTCTATACAAAAGATACTAAGAAACCAAGACAGAATTGAAAGTCTGTCGACAGTTGATAAGGTGAAACATTTCAGTAACTGTGCAAATCTAGTGAGGTTTAACCCGCAAGATTATAAGCAGAAGTAAAAATAATAAAAAGATAAAGGAGTCACTCTAAATATTAATTTAAATAAAATACTTTCCAAGCAACTGTGTATTTTTGGACAACTGTAGAATTTGGTCTCTAGTAATGTCAAATTATATTCGTTTATTTGTATAATGTACCAGTAGAAATTCTTTTGTTTTGGAAAAAAACAAAATTTTAGATGCAAAAACACACCCTTCAGTTGATATTTCTCAATGGGCAATGCTACAAACATATATATATATATATATATATATATATTAATTCTAATACTTCATAATTTTAACCCCCTTTACTTCGCCAGATGGATGACTATATAGATATATACTGTAATCGATATTTGCTGTTTTTTCAACCTCTAATGTGTGAACTCATCTGATGAGACGAAGTATGTAATGATATTCTTCGTCAAAATGAATTTATAATGACAATTTAACCAGGTTTAAGTTTTCTTCTAATTACATTGTATACGCTCTGTATTTGAGTTTTATTATATAAACCTGAATAGGGAATATATATATATATACATATATATATATATATATATATATATATATATATATATATATATATATATTTATATATCGACCATTCCCATAGATTTGTATGAAATTCCTCATATATTCTGTACGCGAATAATCCACACCAATTGTCTTCGAACGGTGACTAAATATAACTGATATATATATATATATATATATATATATATATATATATAGATGTGCAGTGATGAAAAAGTACAACATCCTCAGTGCTTTCTCAAATTTTTAAGTTAATTCAATCACTGATCGGCAGGTTTTACGTTTGAAAATGATTCAATAAACAAAATCATCTTCTGAAATGTTTTTTCATCGTTTCATTTTCAAAGTGATGGATCTATTTCCAGTTTTTCTCATATATATATATATATATATATATATATATATATATATATATATATATATATAGTTTCTTCAAAGCAGCGGTCGTATTGATACTGCTATATGGATGCACTACTTGGACGCTAACAAAACGGTTGGAGAAAAAGCTTGACGGCAATTACTCAAGAATGCTGCGAGCAATATTGAACAAGTACTGGAGGCAACACCCCAAAAAGCACCAACTATACGGCCACCTACCTCCCATCACGAAAACTATCCAAGTTAGTCGAGCCAGACATGCAGGACACGGCTGGAGAAGCAGGGACGAGCTTATAAGTGGTGTACTCCTTTGGACCCCCACATATGGCCGAGCAAAAGCAGGACGACCAGCTCGAACCAACATACAGC
>CAUZXS010000766.1:60000-63428 GCA_963585895.1 Sepioteuthis lessoniana
ACTGATAATACAAACAGCAAAACACGCAAATGTATAATAATAACTTCAGAAAAAAGATAGAAACTCACAGTATTTTGCTCGGATCCCACGTTTCCTTTCTTCTTGCTGTCCGACCGACGTTTCATCTCCTCTTCAATTCGCCGGTCGTCCAGATGTATGGGATCGAGGTCGATGTCATCGCTGGCATCGTAATCGTCGTTAAGCTCCGCCATATTCTTTGGTACCTTAATGTTTCCAATTGTGAATGCTGTCAAAGGAACGATACCTGGCTGCCTTTTGACTTGGACGGCGTTCACGATTGCCTGTCGTCGTAACGACGGCTGGTGTCGCCTCTGTTTATTCGGCAACAATGCGACTTCAATAGATGTACAAATGAATTGTTTTTTAAACTCTGTCAGCGTCTTCTAGTCCCTTTCTTTGGGATATTATGTAGATCTAGCCTGTTATCGAAACAGTCAACAATTTTCAATATTCAACCTTTTAAATCGATATCCAATTAACTATAATCCTTTTAATTTGAGTTTTCAAGCGCCCAAACAATGTCTCTTATAATTCAGTTTGACAATTTTGTAGATGGCATCAAGTGTTATTTAAGATTTTTTTTCCAGCGGACTTTTTCTTTTAGTTTTAGTATAAAGGTTGATTTTCCAGTGTTTAATTATTAACTAGGTTATTTCAGGGCATTTAGTGCATATTCTTCTCTTTCTATCACTTTAAGAAATGAGAGACGGACGTAGTATAAACTTGTTTCTTACGAGTTCCGTTAAGATGACTCCCTTGCCAATCTGTACCCAAAGAAACTCTAGATCCTCAAAAATCATTGGTTAACATTTAATCTCGCAATGAAGTCAAACTTTGCTGTTTATATTTTCTATCATACCCTTTGTTCCTGTTTTATTTTTATTTTCATTTTGTTTATCTGATGTATTTTTTGTTGTATTTGTGGCAATTGTTTTACTGTCTGTTATCATATACTGTGTACTCCTAATATCATATCAGTTTTTTCTATTCTTATCAGACTGTTAGATAAAGTTGATGTGCATAATACGTATATATATCATTGTTCTAGACATTATTTTACATGTCTGGGCGTGAGTGTGGGATTGAATTTATACTGACTGTAAAATAAAGTCAATATATATATATATATATATATTGAAGTATAGGAATATTTACTGATGGCTATATATATATATATATATATGCGCACGCGCGCGCGCGTGTGTGTGTGTGTGTGTGTGTGTACCCTTCTACTATATTGATATATTGAAATATTACCTTCGGGAGCCTATTGACATACACATATATAGCATTGCATATCTCCTTACGAAATATATTTCATATATATGTACTTTTGTATGTATATGGCTTATGAACAATTATTTCATATCCAAAACATACTAAAAGGCATATTTTTACAGTTAAATTTATTGGGCAGTGTTATTTACGCTTTAGAAGTATTTCCTTGATAAAACTTTTACATTTTTTAATGAATGTTGACGCATATATGAACTTTCAGTTTATATATATATATATATATATATATATATATATATATATATATATATATGCGTGTGTTTGTGTGTGTGTGTGTATTTGGATGGTTGTGTGTGTATATCTCTCTATATGTAAATAAATACTTTAAGCCTATTTTTCAGGTATAAAAATTTCCTTTGTTTATTGATTGCTATATACACGTGTATTTACTTTTAAACCCATATATCGTATATGTGTACGTAGCTATTGATCTTTGGATATTTGTATATATATATATATATATACATACATATATATATATATATATATATATATATATATATATATATATTGAAATATATCAGCATTCAATTTTTAACGTATATCAAAACATAAGAAATATTTACGTTTTAATGCTCATTGATATATATATATATATATATGTGTGTGTGTGTGGGCACCTCTGGTGGTGTACCGGTTAGCAAGCTAGACTAGCAAGCCTACACGAGTGAGTTCGAGTCTCATGGGGTGCCCCATTCATTCAGCCTTGTGCTACATCGAAGCAAAGAGCTTTGTAAATTACTATATATTGTGTGTGTGTATGTGTGTCTGTGTGTGTCAATATATACATAAATTTAGTTATAAAAAGTTTTGCCTGTGAATATATTCTAACATAAGAATTCAGCTTTGAATAAATATTTTCAAACCTAAGTATACATTTTTGAAGATCTATAGACACGTCTTCGTAATTTTGAATGTATATTTAGGTATATATCACATTCAGTATATATTGTCATATTTAAGTATTGAACCTTCGATGAATATTGAAATATTTTTGTTTACACATGAATATGATTATCTAACTTTCAATATGTAATGACATATATATTCCAACTTTGGAATGTATATTGACATATATAAGAATGAGACATCAAACGCATATTGATATATGTATGCATATATATATATATATATATATATATATATATATATATATATTAGAATGTTCGACTTATTACTTATACTGACATATATAAATATAAATTAACGTATATATATATATATATATATATATATATATATTCTATTGTATGAATACGTATATAAGAACTTTTTAAATAATCATATAGATATATAGACATAGGCCTAAAAACAATATGCTTCTATTATCAAAAAACAAGTGGTTATATTTATTGATGGTGATGGTGTTGGTGCGTGCACGCACGTGTGTGTGTGTGTATGTGTGTGTGTGTGTTAAAACTTATGTTACCTTTGCACATATATTAAAAAAATATATCATAGCAAACATGGAGATTGGTATATTTATAAAACACAAAATAAAAAGTCAAAAATGAAATTTCCAATAAAATAAATATATCATAGTCTTTGCTTAACTTCACGCAAGACCATAGTGCAATCACCCAGTGAGGACCAAAATCAGTACACAATAGTAGATGTCTACTAATATATCTTATTTGTTATTTATGACTCTGAATATAAGGAGTCTGCAGGAGAATAACGGTTTATAAACAAATAAGGGCACGTGTTTAAACTCCTGTCCCGTTTAGTAAACATAGCAGAGTCTGGCACAAGACCAATCGAACCGAGTATTTACGCTTAAAATGTTATAGTTAACGAGCATTTTATATATTTTATGTGTCCTAAGATGAATATTCATATAATAGAATTATTTACACGCATATATGTATTTCATGTCAAAATGTCCATGTGTCATTTTACGAAGATTTATGATGGAATCTATCTATCTATCTATCTATCTATCGATCTATCTATCTTTGATAGTCTATCCCTCTCTATCTGAATCAATTTATCCCCTCTTATTTCTATCTATCTATCTATCTATGTCAATGAGAGTTGGTTCGATATCATTACACTTGTGAAAGTACGAAAAAATTTTTTAAAGATATAACTCATCCCTCTTTTCGTATCGA
>CAUZXS010000767.1:2500-75987 GCA_963585895.1 Sepioteuthis lessoniana
ATTTTAGGACCAGAGAATACCTCATATTATCATATTTTTCTAGTGGTATAAGTGTGACATTAATACAGTTTCAGCAGGAATTTGAATTAGGCACACCAATTCCATTTTCTATGGTGATAACCACTGTCACCTGTTCCTTCTTTTAAATAAGTCAAATTCAATTTTCATACCAAAAAAGGATATTTCATTATAAAACTAATAAAAATATTATAAAATAATAAAAGGATATTTCATTATAATTCATTATAAAACTAATAAGAATATAAAATTATAAAAATATTATAAAAATTATAAAAACATTTCATTATAAAACTGATAAACTCATTTTAAAATTGTTTTTATTGTAGAATAATATTATTGTATTGTTAAGTAGTTTTCATGAATATTCTTCAAATTATTCTGACTAGGCTCTTTTTTATCATAAATTTTTGGCTAATATTTTTTTTGGTTTTCTATTGCAAATTTATCTACTATTTACTTTATTTCTTGAGATACATAGTGTCATAACAAGCCTACAAGAAACCTATTTGGTGTCAGTATTCCATTAAGCTTATTTTCATAAATGCCAGTATTTTTGTTTTGTTGATTATATTTTAAGAATTCCAAACGCTAAATTTTGAATTATCAAATTTTTGAATATTTTTGAATAACATTGTTTTTGATAATTTAAATCATAAAGTGGTAAGTAGTATAGTCGAAACTTATTATGATGTCTGTGTTTCGATAACTAATTCTAATGTCATACATAAATTTCTGTATGAATTTTTTTTCTTTTTAATTCTATAGTCTGGTACCAAAATATGCGGCCATGATATCTTCAAATATAATCTGTTTTAATTAAGATAAAGGGTTGGGGAACTTGACTGCAACCAAATGTTATTAGATGCAATATCCTAATGAAGAAGGCCAAAACATTGATGCAAATGTGGGATTATTTTCTTTGTATATGTATTCACCCAAACCCTACACATGAGCACGATTTGGCACAAGGTCATTTTTTAAGCAAAGTTTAACAGGTCTGAATTCAGAGTTTTCCTTCTCCAAGACTGGTTGCCATACTACAGTTAAAGAGCCCAGTTGGCTTGACTATTTTCCCATAGCTGAAGGGAGAATAGTTGGATTCATACCTTTCCCAAGGGTATTCGTGCCATATGAAATGCAAACAGTCTCATTCAGGATTTGAACTCGGGTCACCCTATCCATTTCCTATAACAATAACCCTTATATCACTAGTGACCTTTGGGGGTGTCCTCGAGGTGTAATGGTTAAAGCGATGGATTGCGGAGTCACAGTAAGCGAGTTTGAACTCGAGTTGCGCTATTATGTTCATTTTCAGATAAATATCCTTTGGAAAAGTATGAACCCCCTTATCCTCCCAGCTATGGGTTAAATAGTATCACTACTGTTGTTCTTGGAGAATGATTGGCATTAAATAACCTACAAAGGTTGATATACCATTAAACAAAGAAACCAAACCAAACTAGTGACCCTCTTGGTATAGGCCATAAACTAACTTCCTATTCAAAATAAATAGTCATCAATGTTGCATTCTGAGAAAAATGAGTCTTTTAATCACTATAAAATAGCTAACTCTTGTAAACTATTTGATGTGACATTTCCTGTAATGAAGGAGCATTTTACCAATGTTGGATTTACTATTTGGATATTTGACCTTTCTGGATTTAATGCTGAATTGGATTGTATAGCCTTTGACTCAGGACTTGATACAAATCATTTGCAAGTTAACAGGAATTAAAATCCTTTTCACTAGTTTATTCTTCGTATTACTGTTTAATATGTCACATTTTCCAAGAACAAACACAAATAACATGCAAAATTGTAAAAATGTTTTTATTTTGCGACTTCAGATGATATTTGTTGGACTTATTTAATAGATTAAATTTTTGTTTGTTATATATAGTTGGTTTGTGAAGCTGCTATTTTGTTAGACATGTAGAAGGCTTAGTCTTTTTAATGCTTTTATTTATTTATTTATTTTTTTAATATTGTTTCCCTCAAATATCACTAAATCTTATTTCCTTTTCTTGTTTCAGTCCAATGACAGTTGGGTGACTGTGCAAAGTCTTAAGACTTGTAGTGATGGAGGCATTCTCGATCCTGATGACCATCTTAATGACGTAGTAGATGATAGAGAGCAGGTAAGTTGCATGAGTTTTAAACATTTTTGTGGTTTACCCCCAAATTACTGGTTTTCTTTTCTTCTTGAAGTTGTCAAAGCAATTACATTGTACCAACTGGAGTAACTACCTTATATTATCAACATGTCTTAATAACTTGTACCCCCTCTGCTCTGAGTTTAACATTCATCAGGACCAAATGGGTTAGTAGGAAACATTACACTATCAACTGGGATCGAAGCGGGGGAAAGAAATGAGATTCTGCCATAGATAACTTGTTCATTTGAAAACAAGAGAATAAACTGGTTGAAATATTGTTAGAAAAACCAAGTTGGAGAAATTCCTTAAAAAAGATATAAATAAAACCATTGACCATTCATTTAGAAAATCTAAAGAGAAAGTTTTTATATAATTTACTTTAAATGAAAGACAAAGGTTCATTTTATGAAATCAGACTTTGAGAGTGGAACAATCTTAATCAATTTTCTTAGAAAATGTGTAAATCATAAATGTTTACATTTTCAGTTTTGTGTTTTCAATATTTTGAGCTTTTAATATTACAGCATTCTTTTTTGAAAACTAGAGATTGAATACACTTTTTTCTTTTCTCTTTTGATACTTTTGCCTTTGCAGAATTGAATCTTTTAAATATTTCAACTACAGTTTGACCTCCCCTTGAAAGTATGGGTGATAACATTTATTATTATAAGAGATGAACTTGGCAAGTCATGTTCAAATCCTATAGAAGGCTGTTTGTTTTGTATTACATTCATATTTTCAGGAAAGGCATGAATCCATTTCCTATAGCTATGGGTAAATGATAGGGCAGATTGGGCTCTAGCTTTGTGTAATATGATATGGTAGGTCCAAGAGAAGGAGAGGCTAGCCTTTTGGGAGAGAGAGAAGAATGATAGGATGAAACAGCGGAAGGGAGCTGAACTCTGTGTAACCCAACTTAAAGCTCTAATTGTAAGTCAGTTGAGAATGACTTGAAAAAAATCTGCGCAGGAGCTGAACCAGGCGGAAGGAAGTGGGTGACTTGGTTTGAGGGAGTTGGCTAGAAGATGTGGGGAAGAAAAGACACTCAGTTGAACACTAGCCATGAAGATGTAAGGAGACGAAAATTTACAAGCCCCATTTTGGATGTGTGCTCTGAAAAGGGATCTTAAACTAGACACGACTCTGTAAAGACAAAACCAGTGGACAAGCATGTTAGAACTACAACAGAAAACCTGGAAGAAAATTCAAAGTCTGTGTCTGCTCTCTCTGTCTTCATGTTGTTTCTCTTTGCCCTGCTAATGTGGTTGACAACTTTCTTTCTCCCAGCGACTACTTAGAAATTGTAGTAGTGAATAAACCTTTGTGTAGTGAACTAAGAGTTTCCTTTGTTAACTTTTGTGGGAGCTCAACAGGGTCTGACTGCTACTATAGACGATACTATAGCGATACAGCTATTAACACGTTTGAGCATGTGGTGATACAAATGACTATTTGGTACTGTTATGTCACAACTGTCTATTTTGTACCATTATGGTACACTTGTAGGTAGGTAAACCTAAAAGGAAACCTCTGAATTTAAAACCAGGGGATGCAGGGTTAGCAACTCCACCCATAAAAACCTACTTGTAACAGAAATGGAAACACTATCATTTAAATTATTCAATTTTTAAATATTTTCAAATAATGGTTGTTAAGTTGTTTATTATTTGAAACATGATGGAATGGTAAATAATATAGCAGAAACTTACTCCAATCTATCACCTATAAGAAGTTTAGAGGATTTCACAGGACCTCATCATTGAATGATTGACCTGGTCAGCCAAATTTTTGTTCAAAAATTTTACTAAACTAAAACTTCTTTGTAAAAATATGTCAACAGAGTTTAAAAAAAAAAAAAGGCATAGACATAAGTTTTTTTTCAATTGTAATCATGATATTTAAAAAAAAATCAATTAAAAGTACTCTGTCCTTTGCATTGATTGCACCCACTGCAGAAGGGATAACACCTCCACCCAAAGGGTGTCTCCAGATCTGTTGAGTAATCCTTCATTGCCATTACTCCTAGATCTATTCTGACCCATAGTAGTGTTACCTGTTAGAGTCCCATCTATTGGTCAAATAGATCTTTTCAGAAATTATTAGTATTAGAGAGGAATACTTTAAACTTTATAATTGTGTGCAAACGTATAAATACTATTAAATTGAATAGTCACTTGAAACTATCTTTACTTGAAAAAAAAAAAAAAAACTGACTTTGGCATTGAATAACCCAACAAGCCATGAAAACAACCAACTAACCCATCTGTGTCAAATATGTCTGTTAAACAAATAAACCAAACCAAACTAAATGAGAAAGTACTATGAATAAAATAGTACAACAATGACTAATTAGTATTTGATATAAGCAAATTGAAATATTTACTAGATTTTGGTATTATATGAGGCTTATTCAGTAAATAAGGGAAATATCTTTAAAAGAAGCAAAATAAATTATTTTCTTGGAATTTTTCCCCAGAAACACAAATTCTGCATTGGAATTATATAGCAAAAATTATTTTAATCTTGTGAAATATTTTGAAGCCATTGAAAATTGCACCTAATCAGACTAAGGCTTGAACAGAGGTCTGTCATCAATTTTTTTGTTTTTTGATGACAGTGCAAACCATATGAAATTTACAGAAGAATGTATGATGTGTATGGAGAAGCATGTTTTAGTGAAAAAGGTCTTTACAAATGGTTGCCCAGTCAGCTGGGGCTGTAGAATACACTGACTGCACCTCTGCAGAGGGGTAAGACCCCCCCCCAACAATCTGATGGCGAGGTTCCAGCAGTGCTGGAGCTTTGGGGAATGCGCAGTACCCCTTCATTGCCATCGCTCCCAGATCCACTCTGGCCCGGATTGGTAGCACCTGATAGGACCCTATCTATGGGTTAAATAGAACTAACAGCATACTTATGCTAAAATGAATTGAGTAAACTGAATAGCTTGAAATAGAAATGTTTTTGACAATCAAACCGTACTTACACTTAAACTCTGTGCTTATGCTTAACTGAATTATTTCAAATAGAACTGTTTTTCGACATTAAAACTGTATTTACACTTAACTGAATTATTACATATAACTGCTTGAATAGTTTGAAATGGAAATGTTTTTGACAATTAAACTGTATACTTATGCTAAACTGAACCTTTTTCAATAGAACTGATTATTTACATAAAAATGGATTTGGCATTAAATAACCTACAAAGGTTGATATGCCACCAAACCAAACCAAACAAACCAAACCTTTACAAATGGGTTAAACATCGTTTTGCCGCTTCAAGCCTGAATTGAAAAGACAGTTCATGGACTGGAAACACACTCACTCTTTGATAAAGAAAAAGTTCTGTGCACAGCAGTCAGTAAAAGTTATGCTGACAGTCTTCTGGGGAAATAAAAGAACCCATGTATTGATTTCCTTGAAAAAAGTGCAACTGTAAACAGTCCTTATTACCAACTCCTTTGGCAAAATTCACCTTATTTATCGAATGACCCTCATATATGGATTAATTTTAAAAAAAATTAAAAATTGCATGTAATTGTCAATAAATTTTTAATTGTGTAAAAATAATATCCTTTTGAAATGATTATGAAAAATTTTTTTTGCTTTGTTGTTAAATTAGAATTTAATTCCCTTTCATCAATAAATTGTAATAAGACGAAGTTAGTTCAGTGAAGTAACTTGATACTTATCTCCCTTGAATGGAAGAAATGCTTTTTAAAAAGCACTCTTGCTCTTGCATTATTGTTACAAGCTGTGTGAAAAATGTCATGAATTTAACACTATACACATATTCTTTGTAGTTTGCTCTCTTCTTTTTAGGCTCCTCCTACTCTGTTACTGTAAAAATAAATAATAATAATAATAATGTCCATTGTATTATTATTCTTTTTTTTATGACTTAAGGAGTATCTCTTGCTTTCCTTTCCAGTGAAAGGTTTTAGAAATATGAATAAGAAAAATGCATGTTATCTTTACTGATATTTTAAAAAAAACTGTTTTAACAATTTCTTGATTTAAAAAAAATCGTATTTGTTTTTAGTTTATTGCATTAGTATGATAAATTTAATGAGTTGTGTTTTTATTATCATCTATCTGGCCCGCTTTATTGTTTAAAGTAATTATAACTTATCTATAATTAGATTAAAAATAGAATTTTAAAATTAAATTGTTAAAAGCATTTTCCTTGTTTTTAAACCATTTCAGTTCTTATTAGTAAAACTACTTTTACCCTTAGTAGAAAATCATGAAATTTGTGCATATTGTACTGTAAGATATCACAGATTTTATAGTTTATACAGAGTTGGGTTTTATTATTTAAATTATCTTATTTATGAAATATCTTATGACTTACATTTATCAATCACACAACCTGATTTCAGTATACAATGATGAGAAATTTTATTATGGTAATATATGAACTCCTTTGGTGACAAAGAAATTGCATTTTATTTTAAATTTGACAGATAAAACTACATTTATTCAGTGGTCAATCAAATGTTGTTTGTCAATTTTTGAGCAAACAGAATATTTTTTAAAAATCTCATTTTATAATCATTGAAATTCTTGCTATAATGGTAGTAACTATGAAATGCTTATTAGAATGTGACATCTTAATCCACAAACAAGAAAAAAAATGCAAAAGTTAAACTGACAGTATTTGTCTTAAAATAAATTCACATTTTTTTATTAAACCTGCTTATATATGTAAAAGTAAAATTGGCGACTGTAGTTGAGGACGACCCAAAGGCTCCTTCTTCGTTAGCTACAACACCAAGGTGTAGAGAACGGTGCTACTTTTTTCCTTGAATTGCTCCACTTTACCCTTGATCTGTACCTTATAATACTGAGTGTTAAGCAAAGTGGCATCAAGTACCATTTTTTTTTAGTCTTTGGTATGACTGGACCTGGTACTGAATCCCAGGCTATTGGTGAACACTCTACCAACTAGGATATAAAATACTCTAATTTTCTAAATTTCAAGAAATAGTCATTGAACATGACTATAAATATTATATTGGTTGTTGTTTTAATTTTGTTCATATTCAGTAATTTATTTTTATAACAGTGACTTATTAATATTTAAAATGATTATTTTTATAACAGTTATAATTTTATAATTATCATAGTTATAGTTTTATTTAAAATAATTATCTTTTATAATAGTAACTAATTAATTTAATTAGTGACTAATTCATTATCATTTTTACAAATTGAAAATAAATTGGCAGTGCTTGGTTTAATTTATATATGTATATACTTTTTAAATTGTTATTTTAAATCTTATGTGTTTTGATTAAAAATTTTTTCTTATGTCTTGTAGTTGACTGCCATTTATGAAGAACAGCCTGTAAGCCATCTTCACAACAATGGTGATGGAGCCAGTGCTAGTTCTGTAGGGACATCTAGTCCTGACATCTTCCAAAGTAATAATGGTCCCAGTGGTGCTAGCAATGGAGAATTTAAAGGCTCTGCCCTCTCTGATAATGATGTCATTGTTACTTTGGAGGATGTTCCTTCAGGTGAGGCTTATTTAATTTGTCTATTTTGCTTTTTCTCTCACACTCACTCACAGTAACTTTGGGACTTTTAGGAAGTACCACTCTATTTGTGAGAAGCAACCTCTTTGATCAGAATGGCTCACTTGCCAGATGGTTACTTTTATTTCTATGGTGGTTATATCTATTTTTTAGAGAATACCTTCAGTATACATAATATGGCCTTTTCATTTCTATGGAAATCTATATGTCATTCATACATTTTTCTCTCTCTCTCTCTTCTTTTTCTTCTTCTATCAGGGTTACTCTCTCTTCTTCTCTTAACACATTGTATGGTATTCTTTAAAAAAAATAAGATAAATAACAGTTGAGATTGGGTTCTTTAGCCTTGTTAGGCTAAGAGGAACACAATTCTGAATTCAAAACTAAAGGGCAACAATCTTACAAAAATGTGATTATCTACATATTGGCAGACTCTTACTCATGACTGAAATCTGTTAAGATGCTGCTGGTTGTCTGAGATTTTTCATGCCATTGGAATTCAATCATACAAGTCAAGATAGTGCTGAGTGCAATTTTACTCTTTTCTTTCATGCAAGTTTTTTTATTTCCTCTGAGGAAATATGTATGTCATAAATCTTTATGGACTACCTTGATGATGAAGATATTAAAACTTTTGTGTTTGAATTGCTATTTTTTTACTAATAGAATCTATTAATTATTAAACAATTATTAAACAATCTATTACAAAAACAAAGGTATTAACATTTTTAAAAAGTCATAAATATACAGTTTTGGGCAAAAAAAAAGACATTGAAAAAGCTATTCTATTCTTTTTATTATTACCACAAATTTGATTGAAACTTCATTGACTTAGACACATATAGGAAGTGATTATTTTCCTTGATTATCGTTGTCATAGTTTAATTGTAGCAAAAACTCAGTTTCATAAAAAGAAAATTCTCAAAAGTTTTTTTTCATTGTCTGTTTTTTTCTTCTTTTTTTTCTTCTCTTTAATACTGTATGAATTAGATTATTATTCAACATTGAAAAAAGAAGCATTTTACATTCTTGTAAATGAAGATGGCTAGATATAAATACAAATTTAATTTAGTAAGATAATGTTTTTTTTCCCCAGTTGGCTATAATCTATATTATGCCATAGCTGTTCTTTTAAAGTAAGTATTAGTGTTATCATGTCAGTGTTATGTAATTTCAGTTGCCAACCTAATCTTGAGTAATCCTAAGTTTTCCATTCATTGAAATCAATAACAATAATTGTATTTAACTATTAAAAACCTTATAGAATTAATTCTAGTTCAGTGGAAAGCATATTGGGCTCTGAAACTGTTTATATATATATATATATATATATATATATATATACACACACACACCCACACACATTGTTTCGTTTACTTTTTTAAAAGCAAAGAAGTTGTAACCTTTGATTCATTTGGATTAATTTCCTTCTCTTTTAATTATTTTGACTTGGTGTTTTAACTGTTGAACCACCTCAACTTTCCTTGGGTGTCGTATTTTGGAATTTCACTTATTGCTCTAAGGGAGTTTATATTTCGCTACTCCTTCCATATGTGAAGAATAGTTTTAAGAAATCCCTAAATGTGACTGAGATTTTAGGAAAGCCTCATTATTCTACAGCCAAGATGTAGTAAAAGAAAAAAGATTTATCATATTGGATGATGTTTCTTGCTATCACAGAATGTTGACATGGATAAGTTGTAAGAATGACTGAAAGAAAATACTATTCAAATTAATGCTAAAAATTCAAACATATATATATATATAGAGAGAGAGAGAAAGTGAGTTGGGCATTTCAGTCAATAATTTGCATGTTTGGTATATTAGAATAACATTACACTATAGAAAAATATGTGAAATTAATTATTGAGTCACCTTTGTATGTAAGTAATATATATATATATATATATATATATATATAATAGTTCTATAATAAACAGAAATTTTCAAACCATAAGATTATTTTTAAAGATTATAATTCTTGATTTAAATCATTATTTATTTATTTATTTACTCTGAGTTTCAGGGCCAGGGTTAACAGTTCGGCGTGGCAGTGAACCAGCTCTTGTAGGTCTTGGAGAAGAAGAAACATCTTCAGGTCTTGCTGTTAAACCTGAAACACCTATTGTACATAAACGTTGGGCAACATTTGGAAATGATACCGAGTTTAACTCTTCCTCTTCAAAACAGGTATGTAATCTGTTTAGGTGTTTTTGTTTGTTTTAGTCCCCACCCTTTGCATCTGCTTTATTTAAGGCTATGTGCTTTACAATAACCCAAAAATTAACAGAACTTATTTACCTCTGAGGCTCTCACTTTTTCTTTTCTTTTCTTATTTTCAATTTTCTATTCAATTTAAAAGGTATCATTATTTGTTAGGTTATTTAAGAATCTTGGCCACTTAATCAATTTAAAGCTGTAATTCAATACTTTTAATTTCATGTAAAATAGATTTTAGTTTTTAATTTTTATAAGTAGCAATGTATTTATTTTTTAAGTAAGAAAATTACATTCTAACAGATAAAAATGTTTATTTTTAAAGGAAGTTATTTAGTGTCCTGGTTTGAAGAATGGCAAAGTAATTACTCTGACAGTCATTCAACATCACAGAGCTAGTTTCTATGGCCAGCCATCTTAAAACCAATGTAGCAGAGTAGGGAGGCTATTCGAGTCTTGAACATTTGCTGTTTCTACTGCAATAGGTATAAAAATAAATCTGAACGTGATTGGAATTGGGATAGTAAATCAGAAATGATTGCCTTTTTAAAAAAAAAAAAACATTTTTATCAATTGAAATATAATTCTCTTTTAAAAAAAAAACAAGGAAAACAGGGTATAAAACCTTTTAAGTCTATGGGAGTATAAAATGGTAAAATAGTCTTGTTAACCTTTTGAGCTCTTAAGGTATTAACCTTAATTCATGATCTGTGAATGGGATCTCCATACCAGTAAACCAGTGTTACTATGGGTGGGAGGAAATAAATATACCATCAGAGGCATCATCCAGAAAAATATTTTGTCAGAGCAAGTTAATTTTGTCTGTATCTGAAATGGGTTTAAAATGCATATTGATATTTGTATGGACATAGAAATTCTGCCTCCCTCCAAAAAAACAAAACATATCTCATATCTAAATTATCCCTTACTGCTTAAGAACTTTTGTCTATCTCTATATAGTAAATTCTTCTACTGACATACACTCTGAAAAGTAATACTTCATGTATAACATTTATTCTTTAATATACATTAATACAGGATATTGAAAATCACACTGATGTTCTAATTTTTAGATTTTCAGACTCCTTACATGCAAAGAATTGCCATATATATATATATATATATATATACACATATATATGATTAAACAATATAGACGTCTTTTGTTTACATATTTTTGTTTTGATCCTTTCTAGTCACCATAAAGATGTTATAATATCCAGCTGGAGTTATATAATTTTGTATAATACAAAATTATACGATTATACGACAATATTAGAACAATGAAATACCAAAGATTACAGATACTTTAGAAATACAAATCTTAACCTCAATAAAATTAATTTTGAATCTAGTACTAATGTACTCAAATGTCTTTAGCTATTGTTGCTATTTATAGAAAAAAATCTAAAAACTAACACTACAACATAACACCAGTATAAACACTAAACACTTCATTCTTACAAAGTTGTAATTGCTTTTGTAATACCCGCCCCCATGATGACCCAAGATGAGTCTGAAAGATGGGAACCAATTAATCATGGAAGGTTTATTAAACAATTCTAGCTGGATACTATAGCATTCATATGGCAACTTGAAAGGATTAAAACAAGTATATGTAGACAAAAGATGTTTATACTCTTTAATCAAATATGTCCCAACAAAGAAATGCTATCCAAATACACACACATTTACCATATACCTTCACTACTGATATATAAAGATACTGAGATATTAGAAAATAATTTTCTTTTAATTAATGGGTATACTACATCACCAGGACATTTTTTGTTGTTTCTTTTATAGAATATTGTCTAAAAAAAATATTTTAAACGTTTTTGTTTTTTCCACAAAAACTTTTTTCCTGATGGGAACTTAAGGTTGAAACTAGTTGAGAACAATCAAAGTACTTTACATAAAAGAAATATTCCTATATGTCTTATCACTTTTGTTCTTTATATATATATATATATATATATATATAGCTGAATGATTAGTAAAATACTTTTTTTTTTTTTTTTTTTTTTTTTTTTGTTACAATTTTAACATTATTTACTAGTTTAATTTTACCAGAAAAGTTTTTAATCCCAATTTTTCATTTTCAGTAACTTGTATAGCTTAATGATTATCAAGCTAGACTAGCAGATCATTTCTAGTGAGTTTGATTCTCACTAGGTGTCTTATACTTCTGGCCTTGTGCCACAACTAAACATAATCAATGACTATAATTCATTATAACTGAATTTTCTTTTTATAATCAGGAATTATTTTTCTTTGTTCTGTTATCTATGAAAAAAAAGGAAATAAACTTGTATGTTTAATGGCAATAATTTAAAATGGCTTTGATTGACAATTATCAGATTCTTTCTTTCTTTCAAAAATAATAATTGTTTACTCTAAGATGTTGCATATAGTGGAACAGTTTTCTAGGTTTATAGAAACAAAGGAAAACATTTCATTTTTCTTAAAATTAAGGTTCTTATATAAACTGTTTAAATTTAGGTTTCAAAATCAAATGGTAAAATGCAAATCAGATTTTGAATGAAAAATAAAAATGAATTTGCTTTTTTTGTATGATAATGCAACTTATTTTAGAATTTATTCTCTCAATATCTTTTTAACTGAATAGGTGCCATTTGAGGGATATTTACAAAAGTTGCTGTATTTACATTTCAGGTCCAGTCAAAATCTAATAAATGGGATGGGACTTTTTACATATAATAAATATTCATACACATCTTAAATTGTGTATTATTTTTAGAAGACCTCCATTCTAATTTTTCTTTTCTTTTCTTTTTTAATTTAAAATTTTACTCTTGAATAATTTCAGTGGGTATTAAGAATAGTTAAAATTTATAGTTGGAAATTATTGTTTTCTCAGATGGAGCTGAGATTTTATGTTTTTTATTTGATCTCTATGACTATATCTCATGTTAATGGTATTTGTTTATGGCTTTGTTGATTTTAAAAACTCATTCCTTGTTAACTTTTTGTTTGGCATGACCTGCAATTTATATTTGTGTCAAAGCTTAACTGCATGTCATTCAGCTTTTAGGGAAAAAATTGAGATTTCATCAAGTCACTGTTTTTATAAACATGTTAGAATAGTGTTTCTCAACCTTTTTAACCTTGTAGAAACCTTGAAATAGTTTTCATGTTTCATGGAACCTCTGCATAAAAATTATTATATACCATTAGTAGCTTATTTATTAATGTTTCACATGAAACCCTTAGTGACCTCTTGTGGAGCCCTAGGATTCCGAGGAATACTGGTTAAGAAACACTGTTATAGTGTTAACTGAACTGATGGTTGCGTAAAAGAATGAAGATTTATGCTTTAAGGATTTAATCTTTTTTGTTTCATAGACAAATGACCAATTTGGATCAATAATAATGTGTACTAAATACTCAAAATAACTAGCTTCTCAAGAACAACAGAAGTCGACCCTTCTACCATATGTTTTCCCACAGGTTATAAACTTGAGCTTTTCAACTCCAAAGTCAATAAATATTTCATTGATCTTTTGATACCTTTGTCACTTCTCATTCATTTATACATTTATATTTCTATTTTCACTCATTCTCCAATCATTTTTCCTATCCATCTACCACATTTAATTGATATATCATCATAACCTTTTGCTGAATAGTGGCCAATTTGGTTTTGTTTGGGGGTAAATCTTCTTAAAAAATGTAAATTTAAAAATTCTTTGACTTGAATAGTTTAATTTTTATTTAGATGATAGGTTTGCCTTTGTTTTTCTATTCATTGATATATCTTTGTAGTTTCAAAAAGTTTATCACGGCTATAAAAACTATAACATTAATAGAAATTAACTGGACTCCTGGAAATCTTATAGGTGTTAATTAAAGTTGGGGCTTTTATATCTACAAAAAGTTTTATAAAACTCTTATTCAAAGTTTATTAACCCTAGTCCATGAGAAATCGGTATATTTTTTAATATATATTATTTGATATTAAGTTTTGAAAAAATAACAAATATGAGTGGACTATTGTTATACCTATGATCAATTGGCTCATGTTCTGTCACTCTTTGCTTGGATCTTCTCATTCTCTCCCTGAACCTGTTCCATCTTCATTGATTGTTCATATTTTTTGTCTAAATCTTATTAAAACATGGATTAGTTTCATATACAAAAAGAGAATAGAGAATGAGCAAATATTTACTACTGTATTTTCTCTTTTTTTTTTCCCTTTTGCTCTCTCTCCCCCATAATCTTGACATATTGTCATTTTTATGCCTTTCTGTCCATCTATACCTCTCATTGTTTTTTGATATCCAGCCAACTATTTTGTTTTTTTTGTTTCCATTCCTGCTTTTCTCACTTTGTGTGATACACACACACACACGGTATTTTAAAAAATTTGATATCATTTGAGATGTACAGCATATTTGAGAAAGCTTGATATTTTGTAATCTCATAACTTGACCAATTTTTGTTTAAATGATATCAAATTTTAACAGCATGTTTAGAAACAACAAAAAATTCTATGATGATTCAACACTTTTTCTTTTCCAGTGAATGACATTTCTATACCTGCATGAAAAAAAATCATTAAGAATTTTGGGTTTCTACACATGGTGTTAAAATTTGAGATTATTTGAATGAGAATTGTGATCAAGTTATTAGATTACAAAATGATTTCAATTTTCCTGAAACACCCTCTGTATGTGTACATGCACACAGTTTTTATCCACTCTGTTTTTACATTATGCATTTTTATCCTTCATTATGAAATAATGAATTTTATTGATATTATATAAAATTTCCTTTCACATTTTTTGTCTTTTTGTTTTTCTCTAGTTTTCTTACAATTATAAACTTAAGTGGGCAGTATTTTCTTTTTGTCAATGATTTCTGTCTTGAATATCTTAACAAAATATGTGACTACTATAAATAAAGATGGAGTCACAAATTTCTGCAGTGAACTTGTATATTATCGACATAGTGAACAGATTAGGTCATTTGCAATAATGAAAATTATTACATTAAGTTGAAAGTTATTTGCTTTTTTTTTTTTTTTTTTTTTTTTTTTTTTTTAATGAATAGATATTCCATTGTCAGACTATGCATTAGAAACTTGTATTTAACTTTCCTTATTATATAATTTTGTGCTCTGCCTTGTGTTCTCATCTTGGTTGCTATAGTCATAATGTTACAACTAAAACATAATGTTAATAATCACCAAAATGAGGAAAGAAGTGTATCATTGTATAATTTTTGTGTAATTCTCCAAATTTTTTCTTTTTTGTTTGACATTGCTTAAGTCAAGGATTGATAGAACTTTGCCCAACACATTTTATCTGCTTACTAATGGGACTCTGGAACATATTTTTAGCATGTTACCTTTCAAAAATCTGAAATTCAAGTTTTTAGTCATGCGTTTGATTTACAATGTAAGAATAATTTCAAATTGCACTCTTTTTGTGCCTGCCAGGTTAACTAGAATAAATCTTTATCTTTTTATTTCAGCATCTAGCTGAAATTTTTTTTAGCCAGAAAGTAGTTTTTATCATGTTTTATATGACTTTTTCTGGTCTCTTGAAAATAGTCTTAAAAACATTTTTGTGTACTATAAGCAGTTGATGTTTACCAAAAATCCTCACAAAACAGTTTGATGTTATGCTAGTCTTTAGCTTGGTAATTAAATCTGGGATGGATGAATTCCTTGTCAGTTTATATTATAAAATCCCACCCATAAGGTGGGTTTTCAGCAAAAGAAATTCAGACCCCCCCAAAAAAACAACTTTTATTCTGTTGTAATGATTTAGTCTTCATTCATATTTAAAAGACTTTGCATTTCGCCTCTCTTTTTTTTTTTTTCATTTTCTTTTTCACAGCCTTTCTAGATTCCCCCAGTTTTGCTAAATTTTATGTAGGAGTTTTAAATGTTTCTAGAGGAGCCACAGTATCATGTATCAAATAATATCATTAAGGAATTTTAGAAACTGACAGACCTTTATCTTTTTAGAAGGTCAAATTGTCGCGCTCTGATATTTATGTACTAGCTGTGAAAACTTGGACAAAAATTAGTGTTATGTAACACTCAAGTCATATCACAATCAAGTGAATAATCCAGATATTTATAATTTTATCCATCATGCTTTTCTATCCCAGTTTCTCCAAATCAGTTATCTTTATATGATAGACCATTCCAATGATATAACAGAAATTTGATGAATAAAAGTTCATGATTTTTATTAGAAATATAATTTTCTGTTTATTTTAAACTTGAAGAATAAAACAGCCTAATTCATTTATGTCTTAAATCATAGAATAATTTTAATTTCTGAATGAGTTGTAGATGATGTTTTTTTGTAATTGTTTTTATTTATTAACTGAAAATCAAGTGGAGGACCATTTTTATCTTTATTTTCATTCTGAAAAAATTGAATATAAACTAAAACAAGCAAAGTATATATCTGTATCTCTCACGCATGCACACATAATTATTTAATTTTTAAAAATATAAATATGATGTAATTGCAAAATTTAATATTGTTGTTATTGTTGACAGCATGAAAATACTAGTCTAGTTGATAAGTTTTTTCATGGGTCATCTGGTAAATATTTTAGGTTCAATTTTTTTTAATTAGTTTTGGGAGAAGGTCATTATTATAGCATTTTCCTTTTTCTGTATAAAAACTACACTCCTCAAAAAAAAAAAAACATTCTCATTATAAACCTGGGTTACCAAACATTTTAGCTTGTAATTAGCTAAAATTATTGTTTTTTTTATATTTTTAGTATTTCAGTGGATCAAATTAATCATTTTAATCTTGTTTTATTTCATAAAAAGAAAACCAGAATTTAATATTCATGTCGAAATATTACTTGGTTTCTGAGGAAAAAATAGATAAATAAAATTATCTAAAAATAAATACTTTCCAAGTTACATTTACACACAGAATTATAAATAAAAGGAAATACTTTTTAAGTGCACTTCCTTCTTTCTTAAAAATAAAAACCAAATGAAACCACTTGATGCATTTCATCATCAACAAACTGAAGTGTCATTTATTTTGATTGAGAACTAGACATTCTAAAATCCAATCTCTCTCTTTATCAATATATATTGGAGAAAGAAAATGAATGTCATTGTGGTTGATCTACTGATTTTTATTTTGAAAGATAAAAGATTTTGATTATATGCCTTAAGTTACTGATTCATTTTATTTGGGTGAAATTGAAATTGTGTCAGATGAAAATCTCTGTAGACTTTGATCCTCAAATTACAAGCAGCTTCCAAAACATCTCCTGTTACCAAAATGGGATAATGACTTTGGTATAGGTTGTCAGAATAGTAAAGTGTCACCAGCTATGTAGTGACTGTCTCTAGAGAAATGTGTCTATGCTCTTACTTTATTGGGCCCCTGTTTATTCAGTGATGGGGTTTTGTCTGGCTCAGGTTCCATTGTCATATCATCTCTATTTCTGATTTCCCACTAAGAGTAACCAAAATATTTTTTGCCTCAGCAGATTTTCAGGGGAAGCTTGAATTTGTTTACATTTAATACTTTATCATTTTCTATTTCTTTTCACTTATCAGGAATGGACATTTTCTTTTTATAAGCCCTAGCTGTTACATGATAAGGATTTGTGTGTATATATATATATATATATATATATATATATATATGTGTGGGAGAAAGAGAGGGGTAATACTGTACATATTGCACATGTGCTACTGCAATACATGGGAAGAATGTATATTTATGGTAGTAAATGATAAAATAGATTAAATATGAAGTGGTGTTGAAAAGTTCTCAACCTAACCAAAAAGAGAATATCCTTAAGCCATGAAATGTATATACTATTCTATATATTTGTCTTGCACTCCAATACACTTTACATTTTTGTTTCTCAGATTTCTTCAAACCCTGCACCAATCATTCTCTTCTTGGTTGGGTTGGCAACTTTTTAGCATATCTTTGTAGAAATTAAACTGTTAGCTAGTAATTTAGAAAAACAAAATATGACATAATCTCATGTATGTCTTAGTATAGAAAATGTCACCAAGAAACATCATTGCCCATATTTCTTTTTCATCATCATGGTGTGCTTAACAGTATGGAATCCCTTGACGCTCTCTGTTATCCATTTCTATTGGTAAGCCCTTTAGACAGCATCTAGCATCTGCACAGAGCCGAGGAAAGTTTATTTGCTAATGTGTCCATGTGTTGAAATCCATTGGAGAATGTCGCTTATGAGTTTGTCCTTACTTCACCAGCAGTGACCAGCATGTCTTCCTTGGATCTCTTGTGAGATGAGAGGTTACCTGGCTGTACAGCTGCTATTTTGTAGGTTAACTATCCTTAATTTAGACAATAAAATCATTTAAATCACTTTTATAAACTAAAATATACGAATATATTTTTAAATATTTATACACAAAGTGTGGCAAAATATTTTTGTTACCCCTTTAAGTGTGCCCTGAGCAACAAAAGTTTGGGAACATCTGCCTGAGATATTTTCAGTGGAAGTCACATAATAATTTAAAAAAAATCTTTGTCTGTGTTAAAAATAGTTAATCAATTTTTTGTTTTTTCTACATAAAGTTAAAACTTTGTTTACTCTCTCTCATATATATATATATATATATATATATATATATATATATATATATATACTGGCTATTTATTTTCATATTGTTGATATTTGTATATCTTGTCTTGAAAATTGATCTCAAGTTTAAAATGTATCTTTTAGAATATTCAGAGCGAATACTTGTGTTGTCATATCTATCAAATAGGAACCAGATGATTTGACCCACACAAAATGAGAGGGAGATTGCATGTGGTTGTGTCTGCTGAGAAATTCTCATTACAATAAAGAAAGATGATATTTGTGTATATGTCAATTAAAAAAAAAAATTATGCTGATTACTTTTGCCATTGTCTTTATCTTCTATTATGTTTGAAGCTATGAGTCAGAAGTTTATTTTTGTTTCTTCGCTTGACTTTACCATCAATATTTCTATAATTTGATAATTTTGTCTGAATTTCATAGATGTATTCTGACTGGTGTTTTTATCTTGGTTGTTTTTATTGTCCCAGTGTTTTCACTGTTGTATCCTGCAAGCATTCTTCAGATGTCTATTGTATTTGGTAAGTTTTGGGAAATTTAAAACCAAACCCTTTATTCAATCCAGATAAGCAACATGACAAGGATGAATTAACTAGAAAGAATTAACTGATATAGTATCTTTTAAGGATGGACAGCTGAATGGTAACAATTTATGCCCTCCTCCCCGTGGATTGAATGAAAGGTTTCAGTTAAAAATCTTCAGAAAGTCACCAATTATGAAAGATAGGTGAATGAAGAGTACAATGGCTGAGACATTGTGATTATAACAGTCAAGATGAGGACATTTGTCAGAGTGCATCCTAGGAGGCATATTTCAAGCAATTATTATCAGGAAATGGAATTGGTGACCAGAATTCAAATCCTAAATGAAGCTGTTTGTGTGTCACGTTACACTAATACCCCTGGTAATCTGTCTCCCCTCAGTTGGACAGACTAGGTTTTTCTCCTAGACTGGTTGCCTTACCAATTGACCTATCACATTCTGCTATTGTTGTGAGAGTTTAGTAGATACATATATCATTGTGTAATTGCATTTATCTCTTTCCATTCATTTTCATAAATATAACAGAACTGCTTTATTTAAAAGAAAAGAATAATTTCTTCAACTAATGATTTCATCTTTGCTCATTTGAAATCTATGAAAAGCAATGGAGATTATTTGTAATTGAAATTATAATATTTATTGTTATAGCTTTTTTAAAAGTTGACCATCATACCCTCCTGGAATGTGATCAAATGACTTCTTTTTCAACATAGTCTCCTTTGTGGTCCATACACTTCCATTGGTGTTCCAGTGCTTGGATCCCATTGGTCAAAAGTCATCAACAGCACATATGATGTAATCACATGAACTTTTCAGCCCACCTCTGTGTGTGTGATATATATATATAGGAAATAGTAGAGTAATATTACTGATTATAAAAAACCAGCAAAAAATAATTAAATGTATTCTAAATATTTTAAGGTTACTCAGAATAAGCAACTTAGGTTTAACACTTTTTCTATTTCATTTGATAATATATGTTATGATCTATTTAAAATGCATGTGGAAAATATGAACCAACAAACAGAACATTGTATTAAATTCATCTGTATGAGAGTAGGCTGAAAAGTTTGTTTGATCACGTCATATCTTTTGCTGTTGATGACTTTTTTAACTAATGGAATCCAAGCACTACAACAATGATGGATGATCTGTTCTTCTCCTTTTGTTTCTTTGGAATAAATATGAACATTCTTTTTTTTTTTTTTTTTGTTTTGGCAGAGAGGAAAGTTGCATTTGTAACTGAGTAACAATTTACATATATATCCAAATGCAATTATCAACTTTTCTTCAAAGATTCCTATTGATACTTATAATTATATTCATTAAGCTGAAGTGAAAGGAATTGACACTATCAGTACATTTTCTTTGCTAAAATAGATTTGATAGAAGCTAGCATAATTTTAATATGGTTTAAAATTATGTGGTCTGATTTTTGTATTTTAACATAACACAGTAAAAATGACATACCATAACAATATTTTTGATTGTACAACAGTGTGAAAATGCTTTAACTTAGAAAATAGTATAGTTTCTGCATCTATGATAATTATAATTTTTGAAGAGGAAATAACTATTAAATGCTATTCATAAAGTAATTCTCTTTATTTAGAAGCCCAGTCAGCTTGGGCTGTAGAATATACTGATTATATCTCTGCAGAGGGGTAAGAAACCCTCCCCCAACTCCAACAAGTGTTTTGGATATAACACCAAAGCATCTGATGGTAAAACTCTTGTCATAGAGCTCTAGCTCTAGGGAATATGGAGTACTCTTTCATTGCCATTATTCTCTGGTTCATTCTGACTCTGAGTGAGGATCCTATTTACAGGTCAAGCAGAATTGTTTAACCGTTTGCAAACAAATGACTGACGTTAATTGAATTGTTAGTGTTATAGAGCGATAAATGAAGCCATTTAACCGTGTACCATTAAAACTATTATTGTTAGATTATAATACTTGAAGTCATTTAACTGTGTGCAAACAAATGATTAATACTAGATAGAATTATTCGTTTTAGATAGGAATAGTTGAAACTTTTAACTGTGTGCAAAAATTGAATTACTTGTACTACACAGCAATATTTGGAACCATTTGACTGTGTGCAAATGAATGAATAGTCTTGAATAGAATTATTAGTGTTAAATAGCAATATTCAAAACCACTTCACTGTGTGCAAACAAATTATTAATATCAAATAGAATTATTAGTGTTTGATAGGAATACTTGAAACCATTTAACTGTGTCTAAACAATAGCAATACTTAATTGTGTGCAAACAAATAAGCTTTTTTTATTTTTAATAAAATTACCTACAAACTTTTCACTTAGAAATCGTATGTATAACCATTTAACTGTGTACAAAGAAATGACTGATGTTAAATTAAATTGTTAGTATTACATAGCAATACTTGAAATCATTTTAACTGTGTGCAAACAAATAAGCCCTGACTCATCTTCTCAGCTATGGGTTAAATAGTACCACAACTGTTCTTCTAGAAGGATTGCTTTGGCATTAAATAACCTACAAAGGTTGATATGCCATTAAACAAAAAAAACCTAAACCTGGCTCCTCTAAAAATGTTATCTACAAACTTAGCATTACAAATCATATATACTTAGTATATTTATGCATAAAGAGGATTTGGCATTAGATAACCTACAAGGGTTGATATGCCATAAAACCGAACTAATTGAACCAGTATTTATTTAGTTATTTTGCAATTATAATATAAATTCTATAAATAAAATGTAACACAACATGGTACTTAATGGTTGTTGAAACTTTGAGGAAGTATGAAAAATTGCCAGAAAACCTAATATGTTATCTTGACCCAGCTTAAAAGTATTTGATTATTGTGGGGTTGAATTGAAAAAAAATGTTACTATAATTTAATCTTAATAGTTTATCTTTTAACTGAAAACATTTACTAAGCTTCATTCTGTTGGATATATAGTCAGTTCTTAATTATTAGTGTCCTGGGTATGACACGAAACTGCATCTAATGCTGAGGCTCCAGTTCTAGAGATCTGATGAGTGTGGAGTACCTCTTCACTCTGACCTGGAGTGTTTGTACCTGTTAGAGTCCCATTTATGGGTCAAATAGATTTGTGTGCAGATTATTTGTATAAAACTGAAATACTTGATATAAAAAAATGTAAATATGTGAATGTACAATGAATGAAATTTCCTAACCTCTAGGCATGAAATAACCCCAGATGAGTTGATATGCTACTAAAATCAATCATTAATTATTATAAATTAATTTATTTGGCATAAATGGATTTACATATATATTTTGAAAGTATGGTTAGATATATTTCCTTTATTGCTTAAAAATTTTATCTTATTGTCATGACAGTTTATCTCAAAGCTATTTTTGAAAGAAAATTTAATCTGTAGTAATCACTGATTTTAATTTTAAAATTTTTTATTTATTTATGTACTGTGCTTCTGAGAAATATTTTATCCAACTCCTGCTTATTCACTTACTAACTCTGAAGCTGATGTTCACCTGAAAGAAACCTATAAATTATTAATTACTTACTTGAATGCAATACTTTGAAAACTGTACACTTTTCTTCAAAAGTCAAATTATACATGTAGGTATGTATATACAATACAAAAGGAGAATTGGACGTGTGGGAATTTATCAGAACTGAAGCCAGAAGAATTGGTTTCTTTGTATTCATCAAAAAAAAAGTTTCTTTTATTGCTGAGAATTCCATCCTTGTCTTGGTATTTCTTCTAAAAATTAATGTATATCTATTTATATGATCAATAGGGAAATTATGATTTATACCAAAAATGAAATGCTTCTTATAACTTTGCCATTTTTCTAACTGAGAAATAAAGAGTTGTAAATGTTTCTCCTTGCTAGGGAAGCAAGATGTATTTAAAACAATATCTATAAATATCCTTATCAAGGTGTGCCAACAGCACGGATTGCCTTGACTTGTCTCTCATCGTCCATCTCTATAAGCTATTGCTCTTGGTAAGTTATCTAACATTGTTTGTATGTAATATAGTGCCCTAAAAACAATATCAGTTGTATGCAATCTGTTTCCTTGAAAATGTCAGTTATATGTAATCTGGTGCCCTAAAAATGTTAATGATTATATGTAATCTGGTGCCTTAGAAATGTTGTCAGCTGTATTCAATCTGGTGCACTGAAAACACTGCTGGCTGTATTCAGTCTGGTGCACTGAAAACACTGCTGGCTGTATGAAATATGGTGCACTGAAAACATTGCAGGCTGTATGAAATATGGTGCACTGAAAACATTGCAGGCTGTATGAAATATGGTGCACTGAAAACATTGCAGGCTGTATGAAATATGGTGCACTGAAAACACTGCTGGCTGTATGAAATATGGTGCACTGAAAACATTGCAGGCTGTATGAAATATGGTGCACTGAAAACACTGCTGGCTGTATGAAATATGGTGCACGGAAAACACTGCTGGCTGTATGAAATATGGTGCTCTGAAAACATTGCAGGCTGTATGCATATGATGCACTGAAAACATTGCAGGCTGTATGAAATATAGTGCACTGAAAACACTGCTGGCTGTATGAAATATGGTGCACGGAAAACACTGCTGGCTGTATGAAATATGGTGCACTGAAAACATTGCAGGCTGTATGAAATATGGTGCACTGAAAACATTGCAGGTTGTATGAAATGTGGTGCACTGAAAACACTGCTGGCTGTATGAAATATGGTGCACTGAAAACATTGCAGGTTGTATGAAATGTGGTGCACTGAAAACACTGCTGGCTGTATGAAATATGGTGCACGGAAAACACTGCTGGCTGTATGAAATATGGTGCACTGAAAACATTGCAGGCTGTATGCATATGATGCACTGAAAACATTGCAGGCTGTATGAAATATGGTGCACTGAAAACACTGCTGGCTGTATGAAATATGGTGCACTGAAAACATTGCAGGCTGTATGAAATATGGTGCACTGAAAACACTGCTGGCTGTATGAAATATGGTGCACTGAAAACATTGCAGGCTGTATGCATATGATGCACTGAAAACATTGCAGGCTGTATGAAATATAGTGCACTGAAAACACTGCTGGCTGTATGAAATATGGTGCACGGAAAACACTGCTGGCTGTATGAAATATGGTGCACTGAAAACATTGCAGGCTGTATGAAATATGGTGCACTGAAAACATTGCAGGTTGTATGAAATGTGGTGCACTGAAAACACTGCTGGCTGTATGAAATATGGTGCACTGAAAACATTGCAGGTTGTATGAAATGTGGTGTACTGAAAACACTGCTGGCTGTATGAAATGTGGTGCACTGAAAACACTGCTGGCTGTATGAAATATGGTGCACTGAAAACACTGCTGGCTGTATGAAATATGGTGCACTGAAAACATTGCAGGCTGTATGCAATATGGTACACTGACAATATTGCTGGCTGTATGCAATATGATGCACTGAAAACATTGCTGGCTGTTTGCAATCTAGTCTCTTAAAAAATAAGGAAGAAAATGCTCCAAGAAACAAAGATAAATTTCTGATGGATTTTGTCAAAGCATTAGTTATTACATCACACAATCTTTCACATTTTTTTTTCGTTTGTTTTTTTTTTTAATTTAAAATGTATTTTTAAAAGTATTTAGTTGATAAAACTAGAAAACATTCAGGTAGTTTTAATTATCTTTGTATTGTTTATTCTGACCTAAATATGTAAGATGCACTGAAAAATACAAGAAAATGTATTGTTTTCTTTCAATGACATTGTGTTTCTACTGTTTTAGAATGTCCATTTGCTTTTGCATTTTTTCCCCTCTTTATTGTTAGAGTTTAGGAATTATCTGATTTGAATATTTCATGGGAATAGAAAGTACTTGACTTGTCTTTCATATAAAAGTTACTAAAATTATACAAAATAATTCAGTAAAACCTAAAACTGTCAACTGTTGATTCCTTTATTACCTGATATATTAAGAAAATATTTCATGTATATTATTGCACAGTCAGTTCCTATTGATCTCTAAAATTTTGAAAATCTTTCATATAATATTATGGCTGAGGTAGTCAATATAGATATGATGGATTTGTGAATGATTAATATTTTTTCTAGTTTTGATGTTTTGTTGATTAGAATTAAGAGTTTTGTTGGAAAGCAAGCTATTTTCAGTAGAAGTGAATTGCTACATAATTAAATGAAGTAGCCAAGAACCACAAGGTACAGTCTACTATATACGATTTTCAAGGCCTGCATTATCTGGAAAACAAATCAGATGCCATTTGAAAAGTGGTCAAAATTTCCATTAGAAGCAACTCTTTTGTTGAGTATATGTTGTGGTTAAATGCATTTAAAGTTTTCTTGCCTCAAAATGTTACAAAATTTAAAAATACTTTTAACTACTTAAAAAGAAATTAATGGAATATATACCATGTTTTCAAATTACTGTATATACTGATGTTATGAATGATTTTTTTTTAAACCAATTTTTTTCCTTAAAAACTAGGGGTCCATTATTACCTTATTTCTAGGCCTAACCTTGCTGTAACTTTGATCTAAAGTGTCATCACATAGCCTTTACCTTAACAATTGGTTAAGATAAAGTTTTTACTAAATTTTGTTTATTATTTATAACACTTGTGTATACAAATATAAATAGTTAATGAAATTTTTGCACAACTTTGTTATCTTCCAAGCAAACATGGTAGGTTACATCAAGGCCTAGACAATGTTGTTTATTTACAGGATTGTATTAATTTTGATTGTATTACAATTGTTTTGAAAGTATAAATAAGTATCTTTGTATGCTAGTATAGTCAAAAGTCAGGAATTGTTCATTGAATGCAATATATGATAGAAACATCTTATATGGCTAAAAATTAAGTTATTCATTTCATGAAGTCATTCATTACTCCAGTATATACAGTAAGAAATGTTAGACATCTCTCTCTCTCTCTCTCATACATACATATATATATATATATATATATCATCATCATCATATCGCGTTGGTAGCACGGATATCCCTGACCCTCTCTCGCCACTCCTCCCTATCGTTCATCGCCCTAGGTAGGTCTTCAGGACAACATCCTGTATCCTCACATAGCTGCTGAATGTATGTTCGAGCTGGTCGTCCTGCTTTTGCGCGGCCATGTGTGGGGATCCATAAGAGTACATCTCTTATGAGTTCATCTCTGCTTCTCCAGCAGTGTCCTGCATGTCTGGTTCATCTAACTTGAATAGTTTTCGTGATAGGGGGCAGGTGGCCGTACAGTTGGTGTCTTGTGGGGTGTTGCTGCCAGGACTTGCGTGCAATCTGAACAAGTCCAAGAATATATATATATATATATATATATATATATATATTATATATATATATATATTGTATGTCTTCATGATTTAAGCAGTCAGGCATAGGGAACATGATTTCTCCACTGGAAATTACCAACTTTTATTTTATGGAAAATCTTGTGGGATAGGATTGAGTGGGCTTTGGTATTGATCATTTGAAGGTTTGTCTTTGTATATTTATCATATCTGAGTAGCAAAACTCACTACCACAATTATTAGAGAATGAGGAACACAATTCGGATACTTGTAGCTGAGAAAATGTATTATGGTTTAATATTTTCTTGTGCCAAACAATATGAAATAATTCACAATGAATTAAGAACAAGACATTTATTCCCTGAGCAAATTTAATCAAAAGGATACAGCAATTACATGAAATAGTAAAAGTACATTGTGGAGAGAAAATCCTATCTAATAGTTGAAGAGTTTTTTTTATAGAATCAAAGTTGTTGCTTGAAGACTTACATCAAGGCATAGTACCATGTATGGTACAACCTGATGTTTGTTGGGATGAGAGTTCCTCCCTGTCAGGAGACACACACACACACACACACATGCTTTCTGGTTGTTGAGGCAGGAACAAAGAGTGAGTTTTGACTTTGCCACACATCTTATAATGCTACTTTAGTCATGCCACCTAACAGTCATTAGAAGTACTATTTTGGAAAGCAAGGGATGTAATCCATGCAATCCCAAGAGTAAGCACTTCTTATGCATAATCTAAAAAGTGCATGTTTTTTCTTTGCTAAATGCTTTCAAAATTCATTCTATGATAGTTTGATAGTCAACCAAACAAATTATTTTGTGATAACTTCTAATATTTTTCATTTCTCTCTCTGATTTTTAAGCTTTCACATAAAAAAAGCAACTTTTGAGAGGGGATTAATTAATGAAAGTGATATTTTAAACTTTTTTTTACTTAATGATTTCATTAAGATGTCTATTCACAACTAAATATCTTGTCATAAGTCACTTCTATACAATAATTAGATTGTTATAAATTAATTGCTTTCAAATAGATTTATAAATATTAAATTATTGTTGGGCTTTTGTTTTATAATCATACAGCAAGTTTACTGCAAACAAGGTTTTATATCATAAATGTTAGGAAAGCCTACAATGAAGAGGAAAATGTTTTGCTCCTTAAATATAGTGGAATGGAGATTTTTCTAGTTAAGATATAATTCCTTTTGAAAAAGATGCTTTAATAAAGTTGTCATTGTTTTGTGTGTGTGTATAATATATATATATATATATATATATATATATATATACACACACACTCTAGAGTCATTCAATAAATAAGTTGAATATTACCATAGGAATTGGCAATAGGAAGCACTGTTTACAATTGGACCTTTTCCAAGGTTTTCACTCCATGGACTGTTATTTTGACTTGGGTTCATGGTTACAGACTCATGTTTAGCCCATTTGTAAAGATATTTTTACTAAAACATGCTTCTCCATACATATCACACATTCTTCTGTAAATTTCAAATTTGATGACAGACCTCTGTCCAATCTTGGAGCACTTTGATTTGCCCCCATTTTGAATAGCCTCAAAGCAAATATTTTTACCCGATTAAAATAGCTTTTGGTATAGACCAATTCCAAATATTGCAGAGTTTACATTTATGGGAAAAAATTGGAGTAGAAGACACAAAAATATTTTAGTTTTATTTAAAAAATTCTCCTTATCTATTGAATGATCCTTGTATATGTATGTATATTATAAATATGTGTGTGTGTGTGTATATATATATATATATATATATATATATATAAAAAATCCATAACTCAGCAAAAGCAGCACATCATAGGAAGATTTTCATTAGAACAATGTACTTAAAATACACTTAGAGAATAAAGTAATTTTCAGTCCAATTTGCACCTGAATTATAATTTTGTTAGGATCTGCACTTGTGCTGAATGTAATTTTTTAATCTCTCAAATTCTTAGCATAGCAGAGAAAATGATAAAAAGCAAATTAGAACCTTTCACTTTTTCCTAAATAGAAGCATCAATATCATCACGTTACCTCGGGAACCTAATGTGTACTCACCAGTTATCTTGCAGTAAGTAACAGTAATGGTTGGGCACATTTGAAATAATCTTGGTAAATCAAGAAACTATGATAATGCCTCTTTGAAGTTTTGAAAATATTGAAAAAGTTTTATTTCATGAAACCCAAATGTTTATCCATATTTATGGAGCCATTTGTGTAATGGTTATCATTGTAGGAAATGGACAGAGTGACTAGCTCAAATCCTGTTTGTATTTTATGTTGTGCTAATACTCTTGGGAAAGGCATGAATCCAACTATTCTCTCTCCAGTTATGTGTAAATAGTAGGGCAAACTGGGTTCTTTAATCTTGATATAACAATCAGTTGAAGAGAAGGAAAATAATTCCAACCAGTTGTAAACCTGGAGAGGGATGGGTTCCACTAGGCTAAGACATATGAGTTGTGCCATAATGATGAGTGCTTATACAAATAGCTAAAATAAATATAGTTGATGTTTAAATCCATGTGTTTAAAAAATATAAACCTTTAATATCAATACCTTCATGAAGAAAAAAAAAAAAATTCCTAAAACAATCTCATAGTAATTTGATTTTAAACTTGTTCACCTGTGAGCTATAACTTACCTAATTTGTATGCATTCTTAAAAATGAAATAAAAATAAAACCATTTTGGTTTTTTCTTTCTTTTTGTCTAATTCATCATTTTTTACTAGTAACACTGGTTTTCTAAGTTTTTTTCATACAATAAAGAAGAAATATCACCTCTTCCTGTTTTTTGTTAATATACAATCTGGTTAGACCTGATTCTGTTTTATTACAGCTCAAAAAACTTAGAATTTGTTTTGTGTTGCAATTGAAAATTCATCGACTAAAAAGCCTATTTCTGTTGCAAAAACAATAAGTCTAGACTTGGTTTACTGACCTTTTATAATTTTCAGTGACCAAGAATCATTTTGGCAAAGCTCCAAGATTGTTATAGGTTAAAAGCCACTAATCTCTAGTAACCATTAATCTTGTCTAATATAATCCATTACATTTAATACATTTGGATTCTTCTATTATAATTCTGGCAACTTTGCTCTAAGCTTTTTTAGTACACTGTACTTGAACATTAAAATAATTTGTTTACTGTTAATAGTTATGGAGACCTGTACACATAGTTGTGGATTTAGGAGTGGTTTACTGGTTAAATTAACACCAGTTTGAATTTGTGAAAAGTGAATATAAGCAACAGACTGCCCTAATGGTTTTAGGGAAGATAAAAGTCTACATTATCAGATATAATAACTAAAATGTCTTGCTATTAGCATGCCATGTTAGTTAATAAAAGATAGTGGGCAAATCATATCCATAATTAGATTACCTGCCCAGGTAGTAGTAACAACAAAAAGCTGTTACATTTATTATCACCCTTGACAGGGACTAGTTATTGATTAAGTATATTTCATATGTGTGAGTATTTTAACATTATGATGGATAGTTTATCTTGCAATATTTACAACTTTAATGTAGTAAATGATGTTTTATGTTATTATTTGATGGGGAGTAGGAATTAACCCATTTCCCACCTGTAGGTTCTCTCCCATGCTGAACCTAACCTGTTACCTTACAAAGTGTTTGGTTTCTTTGTTTAATAGCATATCAATCCATTTATTTAATGGTAAGCCATCCTCATAGAAAAAAAAAAGGAGTGGTACTATTTAACCTATAGCTGAGGAAGATGAGGGGAGGGGTGTAAACTTCCCCAAGTGTATTAGTTTGTAAGTCCAGCACATTAGCCACTATGTTTCAGGGACTCTCCTACTAGGAGTAGGGTTAGAGATGCCCCACACAATAGTTTGCTAATGGAACTGAACAATGTTTTTTTAATTTCCTGCTTCTTGTATACCGGAAGTAAAAGAGAAACAAATTGTGTTAAATACCACCACAAATACAATCAATTTTTCTTACATGAAAGTATTGATATTAAAGGTTTTCATTTTTCAAACAAATAAACACATGAATTTAAACATCAACTGTATTTATTTTAGTTATTTGTGTATGACATAACAGTTACCATCATCATGATGCTACTCATATAGCATGTCTTACCCTGATGGAACCCATCCCTCTCTAGGTTTACAACTGGATGGAATTATTTTCCTTCTCCTAGACTGATTGCTATATCAAGATTAAAGAATTTAGTCCGCCCTACTATTTACCCATAACTGGAGAGAGAATAGTTGGAGTCTGGTACAAGTGCAATTTTCATCATAGTCTTATAAATGTGATCTTTTTTTTCTGATAACTTTTTACTCAGAACAAATAAAATTTTCCCTTGATAACAACAGCAATGTCTACATTAATTTTAATTTAAATGATACAAAATCTGATGACCTAGGTTTTATTTATTTATTTAAAGAAAAATGGATCCAACATATACAAAAAGAAAAACCAGTGAAATAAGTATTTTTTATCAATTTTTAGAATTACTCATAAAAGTAAATAACTTCTAAAATCTTGAGGGATTTATGTTATGATGTGCATAATACACATTTTGATTAGAAATATTTGCAATTTAAGTGTTAGCTGATAATCTGCTATTTATGGTACTCATCAAGGCCATAGGATTTTAAAGCTTATTTGAAAGTCATTTATTTTTAACCTTCAAAAGGAGTTTTATATGTGAGGTTACCATATCAGAAACAAACAAAAAGCAAATGATATTGGTTGGCTCATTTCACTACAATTCACTGTTTATTTGGTCAAATCAGTTTTATTAGATTTAAAGGAGGATTCTATTCATATCTAAAAATGAAATAACTTATAATTTACCAAATGTCATCCATTCAGGACTCTACATTTTTTGAACTGATTTCAACCAAATTTCAGGAATTGTTAAAATTATTGCTGGAAAGGTTTTAAACTAAGAAATCTGTCTCAGGTTTTTAGTTGGAATCTCTCAATATATGTTTTGCTGTAAAAGGGTGTTTTTATGTCATGTCCAGTGTTAGTAACCCACTTTTTTGGTAATTGTTATGAAAAGCAGATAGCTTTCTCTTTTGCAGTATGGTGTTGTGCTAAGAAGGAATACATTTAATTTCAACATTTGCCATCCTTGAAAAGAAAAAAAAGAAAGCTAAGAACTCTCCTCACTTTCTTTCTTTCTTTCTTTTTTTTTTTTTTTTTTTTACTACCCCTCCAATTCTGGAAGTTAATAAGATTAAATATTTATTAATTTGTAGATTTTGTATTTGAGATTACTAAATGAATCTGAATCTGTCTTCTGTAAGCCCTGTTGTCTAGGTTAAAATTGCAGTAAAGGCAAGCCAAACTTTTTATAGGCTTTATTTTTTCTGATGCAAGTATCCTTAGGGGAATGAGGAAAGTTTTGGGAAACAGGCCAAAACTTAACCTGTTTACCAAAATTTTTCTCATTCCCCAATGATACCTGCATTGGAAAAATAAGGCCTAAAAGAAATTTGGCTTTGGTTTACCTCCATTGCACTTTTAACCTGAATTACTGTGGGAACAAGGCAGTAACTTGTAAATGAATAAAATACTGAAATGAATAAAACATTCTTTAAATATGAATGATTATTCTAAACTTTAATAGAAGCAATTTTATGTCCTTTATTTCTAATAATGATCTGACCTTCTTACAACCTATATGTAATATGGGTTAGTACTGCTAGGTTTTGTAATGAAGTAAATAATGTCCAACTATTTTATCTTTATTGCATTAAGTACATTTTTACAGAACAATCACAAGTTCTTTTTGAATCATGGGTCATTTTTGAAATCTTGTCTTAGTTGACCTGTTTGAATCCTGTTAAAGAAGGCTAAGCTGTGACTACATTACCAAAAACACTACTTACCAATAAGAGTACATAATGTAAATAACTGTGTTTATACTCTCAGTCAAGTGAAAACCAGAGGCATGTAATAAGCAGAATAAATATCCACTTACCTACCCACCTGCTTCATATCTCACCTGGAGTGTATCACTCACATACAATATAAGTAACTAGTGGAGGTGACCAACTACCAATAACAGTCTAGTAGGGTATTCCCCCCTTACTATGAATACATGATAAATAACACCATAAAAGGTTTTGTTAGATACTAATCACTAGTCAGTCAGTGTAAAAAGCAGCCAGAGATATGTAAACATGGTGACCTGCTCTGTAACACTTGCTGTCTTGCTCTTCATGATTTGAATTCTATTCAGAAATCATTTAAAATTTAAAGTCCCTCTGAATTAAAATTTATATTTCTATGATTATGTCTTTTAACGTGAGTGGGTGTTGTGGCAAATGCTGACCCCAACCAGTTGGCAGACCTACTGAGATAGACGAATTATGATCACCTAGGCTGCAGCATTGATAGTTGCTTTTGCTTTCCTAGCAGCAGCAATAGTGAAAGCTTTTTCCGTTCAGAACTGTCCAGAGTCAGGTGGGGAGGATTTGGTTTGACATGGAAGCTGTGGCTACTCTGGGCAACAACTTCATCAATGATTATACTAACAATCTACAGACCAATCAACATAAAAAATCACAGGGACTATATGATCATCGTTGCTCACCCAAAAAAAATAGGAGTCCACTTGAGTCAATTTCAGAGGTAAAACTTAAAACCTTAAATACAGTTTTATTGACAGATAAATGAATTGAATCGATTAGTGATTTTCCCTTCTTTTTTTTTTTAAATTTTAATGAGTTTTTATTTTATTTATTTATCTCTCTTTCAATTGATACACATGTTTTTGAATTCTGTTTATTTTGCTATAACTTGTAAAATAATATTTTCTTAGAATTTCATGGTATCTATTAACTACTTATTCATTATTTGTTATTGCAAATTGTTACATTTGTTTTAATGTTTATATTGTCATTTTATTCAACATCACAAAAATTCAAATTGACATTATATAATTTTAAAAAATTTCAGAACATTACTGTTATACAAGGTAAATGAATGAAATATATATGAGTTAGTCTGAAAGAAAATAATCAACTTATTTACAAAAACAAATCACTATTTTACCAAGGTTATTGTATGATCAATATGTTATACATTAAAGTATTTTTGTAAGATTTATGCAGTTCTTGTTTATAATGACATTTGTTTAAAAAAAAACCAAAAAACTTTGATAGATTTCTACAGTTGCATGTTGTATATAAAATGAATTATAGATTTATACTGCATTGTAGGATTCCTTGCTTAAATAATTGCAGTGATATAGTATTTACATTTTTATGGTTCATAATTTCTTTAAATCAAGTGATAGACATTAATGACTATGGTTGTACCATTTATTAGATTTGTGGAAAAGTTTACAAGTTTAAAAAAAAATAAATAAAAGTGGCTTTCTATTGTGTATTCAGACTCTACTTTTCCAAAAAGGGAAGGGATGCTAAGAACTTTTACACACACCAAATACATTACTATGGCAAACCATTCATAACCAATGTCAATGTGTTTTCTCTACCTAATATCTTATTTTCAAAGTGTCTAAAAGTATTTAAAGTATTTCAACTTTAAAAATATCTGAGTGGGTTGAGAGAACCCAAGTTTTAATATAGGTAAACAACTTTAAGATCAACCTTTTAATATTGTAGTTTGTCTAGATTGTTTTGTAAATGAAACAATAAAAGTTTAAAACAGAATTTTTTTATTATAGTAATGCAAGGCATTGTGCTATGGATTCTTCTAATGTAGAAATATTTGTTATATCATAAATAATCCCATTACTCAATGGGGAATAAAATGTCATTATTAGTTTTGGTGGGTAGAATATTTATCTTAAGAAGTTAACAGATATATACATTAGAGAATTAGTTACAACTCCTATATCTAATAGAAATAGTTTAAATATAACCTTAGAATAACAAAAAAGAAAATACATTAAATGGAAAAATTGAAGATTCAGTTTTGTGAAGTAAGTAGCTCTCTTGTAGGTAAATACATTTTTTTAAAATAAAAATTTAGTTGCATTTTTAGATGAGTGATTTACAATAAGGCTAATATCACCAGATTGAGATACATTTAAGATTGATTACATTATTGAAGCACAGAATAATTATAAAAACTATAAACATGACAATTTCTTATTAAAAACAAAACTGGCTATTAAGAAAATAAGACTGAAAATGAATAATAAAATTGATTTTCAATCTGATTTATTCTAATAATTTGTTTAAGCAATTTATAAAGGAAGATATGTAAATTAGCTAATCCTGTTTGATAAAAATTGTTTCTGTTGTCAAGGCTACTCAGAAATTTCTTTAAGCTGGAAAGTATTTGTTTTGGCAACACAATTTTTGTAAAGAATCTGGACAAATAGAAAGACACAAAAAATATTGTGTTAAAAGAGCTCTTAAACTGTGATTTGAATTTGTAGATAAATAGACTTATCAAATAAAATATATTTAAAAATATACATTAAAAATTAGTTTAATTCATATAGCAAAAGGCACAAGACAGAGGATCAGTTTGTATCTTTACTTAACTTTTCATTTAATAATCTAAAAATGTTGAATATAAACCAGAATATGCAGGGTAACAAAGTTGTTGATATTATCAGAAAAATTGTAAAAATTCCTTTTTTTTTTTTTTTTTCATACTGTAAAGGTAAACTAAAAAATAAACCATATTTTTTAAAGATTTATCTAATATTTCTGAAGAAAAAATCAGATAAAAAATAACCTTTATAGATGTTTCATATTCTATTTCTGCTATAATTTTTGGGTGTTTAACATTGCTAGTAAGCTAGACTATCAGACCATTAATGGTGAGTTTGATTCTCATTGATTTGGAGGGGGGGTCACTTCCGAATGGGGTCGGGTAATCCCCATGGTATAATGGCTGAAGTACCTGTGGCTTTGAAGTAAGTATGAACTCTAGTTGCATTTTATGTTCACTTTCAGACAAATATCCTTGAGAAAGGTATGACCCCCCTCCCCATCCCTCCAGTTATGGGTTAGATAATATCACTGCTGTTCTACAAGAATGGCTTTAGCATTAAATAACTCATGAAGGTTGATATGCCACTAAACAAACAAACCAAATCATACTTCTGGCCTTGTGCCAAACAAAGTTAAGTAAATGACTACCTCTGCAATAATTTAAAAATGATATCAGAAGCAAATTATTGATTGATTGATTTTATTGGCATGTCTACTGTCATTTTTCTGTATAGAGCTTAGAAAATCACATTCATTGTACATTCCTATTTACATTTTTTGGTGTAGTTAAGAGATTTTTTGGCACAAGATCCTATCAAACACAAATAATTTCTAAACAGGTCTATTTGATCCATAGATGATACCCTAACTGGTACTGTTACTCCAAGTCACAGTGGACCTGGGAGTAATGACAATGAAGGAGTACTCCACACTCTCCAGGTCTTCAGAATTAGAGCCTCACCATCAGATGCAGTTTAGTGTTATAACCAGGACACTGAAGCAAGTTTTGATAAATTTGTTGTGTCAGTTTTATGGTTAGTTTTTTTTTTTTTTTTTTTTTTTGAATGTCTCAGCTCTTATTCTTTTGTCTTGTCTGTGTCTGCAACATGATGCCACTATTCAAGCTGATTCATTGTCTTCCATTGTTTATTTATAACATAAAAATATGTTAAGATGGTTTCTAGTAAGGTGCATAAATAGTTGTTAAGCTACAATTACAGTTTGCATGAATTAAAAAAAAGAAAAAAAAAAAACTTGTAGGTATGGAAAATGATTTTTTTTTCTTTTTCCTATTCTATTTTATTTAATTCTGAAACAAGATAAATCTTCAAAACTTTTTTTTTTATATAGAAGAAAAAAATCCTTTATTACAACTACATCAGACAAAAGGAAAAACTAAATGAAAGAGAAAAAAACTTAAGGAATTTTTTTCTTCTTTTTTTTTTGAATTTTTTATTGGTGTTGTTGCTGGATGAGAAAAGTGTGTTGTCTGTGTTTATTTTATTACTTATCTAAAATATTCAGCTAAGCAAGAATTTCCCTATAAAGTAAAACGGAAAAATATATAGTTTTCTTAAATTTTTTTTGTTAATGATTGTATCATAAAGATATACTATGTGATGAAATTATTTTATTTCCATGTATTTATTTATGATTAAAAGAATATTGTCAAGCTTTAATAAAAAGATTCTAATTTGGTGTCAAACAGTAATTCACTTGGAAATAGCTATCATGGCAGGTTTATTTATGTATGGATTTGCACTTTTGCCTAGAATTGGAGGGTATTGTCTGTATCCATGAAAATTTTTAAAAATTATATAAAATAATTATGAAATTTTTAATATTTTAACATGCTGCAAAATTTACAAGATTTGAATCAATAATAATACAAATACAAAAAGTTTTATCATTTAGAGTATTCAGACTATTGTGTTCTTTATTTTTCACAATGTTTTGGCTGATGCATCCTTTGGCTTTCTTCAGGTGTTCCATGTCAAACTTGGAAACCTACACAGTACTTTGAATCAAAATTTAATCTAAGGTGGTGGTGGTGGTGGTGGGGGTAAATTGTTCTAATTCTGTTATTCATAATTTGTACCAATGTTAAGCTATAGTATGTATTCCTTGTTATTTTACCTGTAGTCAGGATTGAACCTGCAACCTCCAGATCTTTTGCCTTGGAAGTGCTTTAACCAAATGCCTATTTCTATTGTGGCATTTGTCCTGCTGGGCACTTGGCACAATGAATATACTTACTATAGCTTAACACTTGTACCTGGATATGGTTAATGGAATTAGAATAATCTACCTCGATGGATTAAATAAAGGATTCAGTTTGAAGTTCTGTGTAGGCTCCTGAGTTTGACATGAAACAGCTGAAGAAGACTGAAGGACACATTTGCTGAAAAGTGACTATAAGAATAAAGATGAACACAATAGTCTGAATATGCTAAATGATAAAAATTATCAAGCTTCATCTCAGAAATTTAGACAAATAAAATACAAAACCTATAACAGAATTTCTCATTAATCAGTAGAGAGATCAAATTGATACATTGCAAAAGGTTTTTTATGTGTTTACAAATATACCTGTTTATAAAAACCAACGTTCAAATGATTAATCATATTTCTTATTACCATAACTATGAAATTTCTCATTACTCACTGTTCAAACTAGGTAGCATTACACACAAACACACATGAAATTTCACACTGTGTTTTATATATAAGTATTTTTTTCTTTTATTTGGTTTCTTTGTTTTAATGGCATATCAACCTTTATGGGTTATTCAATATCAAAGCCAAACGTGTTGAAAAATGGTAGTGGTTTATACCTTTTCCGTGGATATCAGTCTGAAAGTGAATGTAATATCACTACTGGAGTTTGAACTTACTATGATGTCATAGTTCAGCATGTTAGCTACTGTGACACAAGGACTTCTCTTTTTTATCTTTAGTGATCATCAATATAAATATCAATGACTAAATTGATCATTACAATGTTATGATTTGATATTCACATATTTCATATACATTCCACTAAAAAAAACACCACCACCATGCCTTGAAGAAAGCCTTCACTATATGATGAATCTGGAGTCAGGCTTAGTCATCATCTGATATAAATGTGACTTACACCATTAAATAATAAATTCTAATTCCAGTGGATGCTTTTTAGCATCTGTTTCAAGTTCAAAAACAAGTTATCTCCCAATGATTAATTATTTGTTGATATCAGTTAATTGAAAAATGAATGTTTTCCTTTTGTGTGGCTTCAATAATGAAGCTTATTCAATGCTAAGCTTTTCTTGCTGCATTTGATTGGTGTATAGTTAATCCTGACAATATTTCTATTTGCTTGTGTTTTTTACAGGTATCTACTGTTTCTTGCATTAATTTGTTCTGGAAACAAGTTGATACAGGAGATTCATTTACTAATCAGATTGATGTCAAAGCTACTATGCCAATTATTTAAAAGCTCAACCACACTGCATTGTGTTGTGCTATTTTAAATATAAGGAAAAATCCCTTATGATTTGTTTAATGGATGAGGTGGGGTGAGGTAGAGAAAAAAATTCAATAATGTTTTATTAGTTGTTCAAATCCTAAAAAGACTTTATGAAAAAACTCTTAATTATAAATGTACTAGGCTAAATGAAACGGAAATTTAATTTTGATGTGGTCAAAGTGTTGTATCTGTTCAATATTACAATTTATTCAAAATATTCAACTGAGGAAGAAAATCCTTATAAATAAAACTGACAAGTAGTTATTTGTTAAGCTAAGTTTACATGTGACCCAAGGCCAAGAGTATGGAGTACCAAGTGAGATTCTAACTCACTAGTAATGGCTTGCTAGTCTAGCTTACTAAACATTACACCACCCAAAGTCCCCATAAAGCTGACAAGTAGCTTAGTTTATTACTCACACAGTTTCTTTTTTAAAAAAAATAATGTATTGACCTAGACTTCTGTTCTCAGATGAAAGTGGTGTGTCAGTGTACTCTGCTTATGATTCAAAGTGATGCTCTCTGACTCTTCTGCTTATGATCCAAAGTGATGCTCCCTGGTGCTTCTACCTAAGATCAGTGTTGTACTTTCATCAAAGTAAATCCTACAGTTATTTTTTTGTCACTCTGTAGCAAGATCAGATTGTATTGATTATAAGTTACATTGTTATATACTTGGTCAGACAAATGTTTTGCAATATTTTGGTAACATGAGGTATAATTCAGCAGCTCCAGATGCTTTTGCTAAAGTTGTGAAGGTGACTAATCACAATGGATTGTGAGATGGCATGCTTATCTGATACTCTCAGACTGCTTCTTGATGGATTTGCATCTATAACTTGGAGCATGACCTTAGAATCAACCATTTTAGGCTTACCTGAACTTTTCTAATTGTTGAGATTCTTACAATCTAAGCAAAATTTCTTGAACCATCTGGTTACTGAATTGTGATTAACCTTTTATACAAATGTTTTTGGTTGCTTCTATGGCTTTATGGCCCAGTTTGAACTTGTAAAATATAAGTTCCTAAATTAGACTATGTTGCATTTTCATCTGTGCAGCCTTCAAATCAAATACAGAGTGAAGCAATGCACAATATGTCAGCACAATGACTTGAATTGCTTCAGTCATGTGATATATGTGCAGCAAACTAGCAAAATATTAAAACTTTTGACTCAGCCTAATATTTGTACCTTTTGTATCATAAAGGTATCATACGGGCTTGACTGTTTGGTGCAAAGACCTTTTTGTTCTGGTTTTATTTTTATTTTTTTCTCCAAATATATTCAAGTAACTTTTAAAAAAATGCTTTGACTGTATTTTACCAACAAGTGTCATTTTAATAGTTTTTATTTTTTATGTGGGGTTTGAGAAATAAAACGGGTGTTTTATTAGTAAAGTATGAAACCCTAGATATTCTATAGAATCCTAAACATTTTTTGGTAAAGTATGAAATAAGCTTATTTTACAACCCCAACTGACTGGGCTGGCATCTGTTTGTGTAATGTATGTATTTAGGATGATTTAGATTCAAATCTCAGAAGTAATGCTAACACAGACCAGAGAAGATAAGATCAAAGAAGCCATGAACTTAATGCCTATCAATGATAACAAAGTAGAGGCTTAAACATGATTTTAATTGTCAAATACTGGGTTGAGTCATTAATAATTTCTATTTTTTTTAAACAAAAGTAGTAATTACACCTTTCAAAATTTTAATGTTATAAATGTAAGGGAAAATTACCTGATTAAAAAGTGTCTTCATTGGCCATTCTATATTTCAGTTGTGGAAGAGTGTGCATCATAATTTAATCTATGACCTCATATTCCTAAAACGGAGGAACTGAAAGTACATATTCAATATGTAAAGTTGTGGGAGTAAAAAAAACACTACAGAAACACCAAAGAAAATTTGTAGTGTTTATGACACTCATTCTGGCATAATCTTTTGGCAGCCCAGTCAGCTGGGGTTGTAGGATATGCTAACTGCATATCCGCAGAGAGGTATCCCCCCCAATGAGTATCCTGGATATCCATTACTCCCAGGTCCACCCTAACCTGGAGTAGTAATACCCTGTTAGCATTGTATTCAACTGTGTGCTAACAAATGACTGATATTGAATTGTTAGTGTTACATATGTTGTAGAATAAAACAGAACTCAGACCAACTGTAAATGTACTAAGCTTTATTCAACAAAACAGAATATAGCTGTAAAAATAATAGAACAAGAAGTCTGTTAAATAAAAAATTTTAGGCTTGTCCATTCTTCCCCTGGGAGTGTGTAGGATACTACAACATTCTTCTCACCTAGAAAAATTACTGTCCATAATTTCTTTTTTTTTTTTTTTTTTGTACGAGTTCTTTTTTATTTTATTTTTTTTAAAAGAATTTGCTTTAAAAAAAATTATTGCTGGTATTACCATCCATAACAACCTGGGGGTTTTCTTGTTCATTCAGATCTCCTTAGCTGTTGAACTCCAGTGACATCTTCATTAGACGTTGTGTCCTCCGCCTCTATGGGGGCAACTGGGGGACTTGTATTTGGTTCCATTGTGGAAGACTCCAGTGGTAACTCTGTTTCAGGACAGGGGGCCAAATTATGAACAGACATAGTGAACTCTCTTCCACTTGGATATTTTATGTTGGCATAAGTCGGATTACTATTTAGGTCAACCTGATCCATATAAGGGTCAGTTTTGTTATTTCTTATGAATCTTTTAATAGCATAGGCCCTGGTGACATCAACCAAGATGGGAGAGAAATACCATGTGATGAATGGTGGGAGAAGGAAAAGAAACGTTCATACAGGGCGGTATTTGTAAAAGTACACAGCAATGATCTAGCAGAGTGTAGCACTTCTGGGAGTACCAACTCCTAGTATTTTTCAGTTAACTTTCATGATCTAATGGATAACTAAATCATCTTCCATATAGTGCCATTAAATCGTTCAACTTTTGTGTTGCTGGTTGGGTGATAGGGCATAGTTTTACTTGTTGTGAGCCCTTTTTGAATGAAGTAGTCTCTCAATTCTTTAGACATGAAGGACGCGCCTCTGTCCAAGTGTATGTAGCAGGGCATCCCAGTCAAACAGAACAACCTATCTAAGGCCTTTATTATCATGGTAGTGTGCATGTTTGGACATGGAAAGACAAATGGAAACCTTGAATATTTGTCAAGTAAATACGTATTGCTTGTAACAGAAGGTACAGGCCCCTTAAAGTCAATGCTTAATCTTTCCATAGGTCTGGTCGCCTTGATAAGAGTGCCTTCTGGTGGAATATAGAAACAAGGTTTAACCTCAGCACAGATTCTGCATGAAGAAATGGCTACATTTGATGCATCACATTCCACCTTGAATGGTAAACTTTCCTCGATAAGTTTTAGTGCGGTGACCTCCAGTTCTTGTTTTATTTGTTTAAACACTTTGAACGCTTTCGTTTCAAGTGGGAATTTTGTGTTTTCTACTAGTGGTTGAATCTTGTCAGAGAAGTTATGTATCCATTTTGCATAATACACAAACATAGCAAGTGCGTTTTTAGCTGATTTCGAGTTTTCTAGAGGAGGTAGTTCCTTTAAAAGGCGTAATCTTTCTGGGTCAGGCTTAATAATTCCACCACTGATGTGGTATTCTAAAATATTGACAGAACTGAAGTTACGGACTTCGAGTTGTTGAGGGTGATATCTGCCTTTGCGATAGCCTCTAAGAATTTTTTACATTTTGGTCATGTTCTGACTGTGTATGTCCTGCAATAGTAATGTCATCTATAGAGGGAAAAGCACCACATAAATTTTCTTTCTCAAATATTCTGTCTATGGCTCTCTGGAACACAGCGACTCTGTTTTTGACCCCGAATGGAATCCTACTGAACTGAAACAAATGACTATTCGCCTTGAAAGCTGGGTATTTTCTATCAGATACTTTTAGCAGCACCTGGTGGAAGGCGCTTTCGAGATCAAATGAAGAAAAAAATCTTATATTTGGCAAGGTCATTGATCATTTCATCGATTCGTGGAAGTGGGTAAGTGTCCAATTCTGTATATAGGTTTATTGTTTGAGAGTAATCTATGCACATTCTTTTTTTTTTTTTTTTTTTTTTTTTTTGCGTAGTTAGTTGGGTCCTTTACCACTACTAGTTAAGTTTGTCAAGGAGAGATGCTTTCTTCAATTATACCTTTTGGAAAGCAATTTCTGAATTTCTTTAGTTATGAAAGATTGATCCTTCTTATTAAAAGTGTCTCAATTTTACAGAAATAGGTTTATGACTTAGTAATATATTAAGAAATAGGGAAGGCTCTTCTATCTCTGATGCGTTTAATGCACAAAATTGATGAATACTATTCTCCACAGTTATTTTGGGTAATGGCCTGCTGTATTTAAATGTTATTTTCTGATGCTGGCATAGAAAATCCTGGCCGAGTATCTCATCAGAATATAAATTCTTCAGGACACCAAGACTGGTTGCAACATATGACTGACTGTTAAGGCAAAGAAGTAAATTTACAACTGCATATCCCCTTGAGATCGTGTTTAAAGTTTTTTTAAGCCAAGATAATACTTTTATTAGAGGGGGAATTTCCAACTTTAATTCTTGTGCTACTCTGTCGCTGATGTAGCTACCAGTACTACAGGAATCAAGTAAAGCACTAAGTTGAGTTTTGTTGATTATTACAGATGTTGTGGAGTAGTGGAGTTCCTATGGTACATTAACACACATGGTCAGTACATGTGGATCCGCCATAGTTGCCAACAAGGGCTTGGACTGACATGTGTGAGCATAATGTCCTTTCTTTGAGTATTTTTTACAAGTAGCTACACAAGTGGGACAGCAATCCCGTGAATGATAAGGGAATCCACAAAAGAAGCATTTACGTTTAGCTTGGTAAGCCACGGCCATAGCTTGTTCTTCAAGTTTGACTGGAGGGTTCATAAACTACTTTTGGAGGCTCTGGGTTGACTAATGTTGCCAGTTGGGCTTCTGGAGTAGTATACAACTCGTTATTTTATTGCGCTAAATCCAGAGCAGAAGCTTGTGTGTATGCTGTTTGTAAGTCCAAGGTTTTATTTTCTAATAGCCGCTGTCATATGGAATGTGAGCTCAAGCCGGAGATTAAGGCATTGTGCATAGCTTTGTTACTGCATTCTTCAACAGTACGGTCTCTGAAATTGCAGTTTTTCTTCAATTTTTCTAATTCTCTAAAAATTTCTTCCAGTGACTCTCCTGGTTTCTGTTGTTTCGTAGCCAACAAATGTCTTGCAAATACCTTGTTCAGTGTTTTTATGAAAAAGTGATCCACTTTTTCTATGGCAGCTTCAAAGTCTGTATATCCTTCGATATATTTGAATACTCTGGAACTTAAACAAATCAGGAGGGCCTGGTATTTGTTAGGGATTTTGTTATGGAAATCTTCTATATAATTCAGTAGGATAGTTTGCCATCGGTGGTAATCTCTGGCAGCTGTTGGAGAACAGGGTTCTATATCTAGACATTTTGGCTTCCATGCTTTTGATTTGTTAAATAAATTGTTGTAGAACAACTGTAAATGTACTAAGCTTTATTCAACAAAGCAGAATATATCTGCAAAAATAATAGAACAAGAAGTTGGTTAAATAAAAAATTTTGGACTAGTCCATTTTTGCCCAGGGAGTGTGTAGGATACTACAACGCATAGCAATATTTGGAACCATTTAACTGTGTGCAAACAAATGAGTAATATTGAATAGAATTATTATTGTTGAATAGCAATGCTTGAAGCTCTTTGTGTACCTAAATTGAATTATTGGTATTACATAGCAATACTTGGAACTATTTGACTGTATACAAGTTAATAAAGAGTGTTGTTAGTATTAAATCACAATACTTGTTACCCCTTCATGGTGTGCAAACAATAATATTAGATAGAATGATTTGTGTTAGATAGCAATACTTGAAACTATTTAACTGTGTGCAAACAATAACAATATTGTGTGAAAACAATTTAGCTCAAACTTTTTTAAAAAATTACCTACAACTATTCCCTTATAAGTTATGTTCATCCATATGACTGATGTAAAATTAAATTGTTAGCAATACTTGAAACCATTTAACTGTGTACAAACAAATAAGCACTGGGATGTTTAAAAAATGTTATGTACAAAATATGCATCTATAAATCATGTATTTCATATATGTATAAAGAAGATTTGGCATTAAATAACCTACAAGGGTTGATATGCCAAAAAACCAACTAACCAACTAGAATTTTTTGGCAAAGTAAAATATAATAGACCATAAGAGTTGTTCACTTTATCAACAAATTTAAATCTCTGAAATGTCAACTAGTTAGGAATAAAATGGACAAGAGATTAGGGAATGTTTTAGTGAACTTATATCTGAAACCTAAACTAAACAGAATTCTGCTGAACATTGCATCAAGTATTTATTGATACTGATAGGATTTGGGTTAATTGTTTAGCATAAAAATGTTGCTTTATTACATATACAGGTTCAGTAGATAGATGTACTTGTCTCCATTGTGAAGGATTGACAAGATACAAAATGACAAGATTATGTTGTGAGGCAGCCATGAACAATATTGAATCAAAATTACAAAAGGAGAGAGCAGACATTGATGAGCCACATGGACAATGAAATAAATGTTTGACAACAGAATTGAGTGGCAAGGTGAACCTTCTTTGCTGTTGTTTGATCATTTTACACGTGGCCTAAGATAAATTCTATAATGTAAAGAATGCCTAGGAAATGTATATAGACAATTTTAATTTATACTTTGCTGGAAATTTTAAGCATTTTATAGAATATATATTTTCTATGATACTTTCGTTTTCCACATTGCCAGTAACAGATATAAGCATCTTTACTTATCTTTTTCAGCCAGTACAAACTTGGTTTTTCTGCTGTGATTCTGAGAAAATCATATAATTCTAAATTGTAATTTGAAACTAAATAGCGTTAGATGAAAATCAAACCTTCTTCATTGAAGAGTGCTTTTACTTTTACTAAATCAGCTGTCTAAAGTGACTGGTGATTCAAAATGAATTCTATTTTATATTTAAATAATATAATTATCTTCATGTATGTATTTATTCACCTATCATCAGCCAGCATTATACAAAATTTAAATGTTTTCTTGTTAGACATCATTTAGCTTGTCACTATTAAAAAAAGAAGAAAAAAAGACTTATCCTATAACCTGGTTTGGTTGTGAGGGCACTACTTTGTAGTATTTGGGCAAGAATAACCTGCAGAGCCCATCACTCTCATCCAACTAGTTTGAATCCAGAGTTTTCCTTTTAGACCAATTGCCATGCCAAAGTTAAAGAGCCCAGTTTGCTTTACTATTTCCTCATTGTTAGAGGCAGAATATTTGGATTCATACCTTTCTCAAAGGTATTAGCATTATGTGTCATGCAAACAGCTTTGTTCAGGATCTGAATTTGGGTAAGTCTATTTCCTACAACAATAACCATTACACCTCGAGTGCCTCCACAGTTTGTCATACTAATCTGTCTTAGTGAAAATAGCTCCATGTTATTCAACATCAGATAACATGATTCTTTGATTGATATCATATAAAAATTAAATGAAATTAAAAAGAAAATAATGGGACATTAGTGAAGAATTTTAGTTTTGTATGTAACTATGAAAATTAAAGTATTTACAGAACTTTTATTTTAGAATTGAATTTTTTAAAAAAAGATCATTTTATTTATTTATTTTTTCAATGCTTATCATTTATAAAGTTTCATATATCATCCCATCAACAACTACTCTCCTTCAGAAGATTGCTAGAAAAACTTCTCATTTAAAGTATATGAGGTAGAGTGGCTGATTCAACACATCTCACTGGATATTGTATGTGGCAACTTCTCTCTTTGTAGCTGGATAAGTCAAAATGAATTATGATTGATTAAAAATTTTTTTAAATTGATTTATAATATGTTAATATATACCAATAATACTTGGCGAGTCAAAAGTTTTGCAATATTTTGGTATGTGAAGCACAATTCAGCAATTCTTGATGCTTTTGCTGAGTTTGTAAAAGTAACAATACTCACTGGACTGATACTCTCTGAGCTTGCCTCTATAGCTTGGAGTGCACAGCCTCAGAATCCATGGTTTTAGGCCTATCTCATCTTGCATGATCATTGAGGTTTTTGCAACCCGAGCAAAATTTCTTGAACCATCTGGTTACTGTCAACTGTGCCTTCACCTTTCACATAACAAATATTTTTGGTAGCACCCATGGTATTATGACCCTGTTCAAACTTGTTGATTGATTGATTGTTTTGTTTTATGGCATATCAATCCTTTTTCAGGTTATTTAATGCCAATTTCTGTTGGCTTGGTTGTCTAGTGTTTGCATCATGTACATAAATGGAATGTTGAAAGTTTATATTTTTTTAAATAGACCAACTGCTTTTAGAAATGCTAGTATTTTGTCTACTTTGACATGTTCAAATAGTTCTTTCATATTGTTTACAGTGTAGAAATATTGTCTTTTTGGTGTTAGGTCGATGCAATCTATCAATAGGTGTTTAACTCAATATGGAGCATGACATCCCACACATCATGGTGGTTGTTTAAACTCTGTTGCATGTTCATCTGTCTGAAGGAATGCACAATGTGTCAGCACACCAACTACCATGATACTACAGACTGCAGCAGGTACTTTCTATGGCTTGAACTGCTTTGGTCACATGATATATGCTCGGCAAATTAGCACATAACAGAATATGGCAAAACATTTGACTCGACCTAATACTTTAAGAGGGATGGTCTGAATTATTCATGACCCAACTGAGAAGAGAATGATTTTCTTTGAATTTTTATTGAGTTTTTGGGAAGGGTAAAAACATAGAAAAGAAATAAGACCCCCCCACAAAAAAACTTGACAATGTGCCACATGTTTTATATTGCAGTTTGAATAAGTGGAATAATATGTATGGTTCTAGGTCAACCTGAGAACTTTTCAGCACTCCATTCTAGTTGAAAGGGAACTTGGGCTCTTTTAAGTTTTCTACCTAATCTAAGCAATCTAGATGAATAAAACTGTATTAATTATTATTACCAGAAATTAGTTTTTAATTATTTGCTTGAATGATTTTTAAGAAAGCTAAATCATCTGTTTTTTGACCATTGAACTATAGATAAAGCTCCTATTTTTATTTTCTTATATATATAAAACACATTATGACTTCTACAAAATGGGCCACAAATAAGTACTTCTTGTAATTTTATTCATGAATTTTTTTTTTCAACCAATGATACCAGGATTTTATTACTTTTAGTGAAACCTTAAATAATGAAAATGGGTGTTGTTATTAATTACTAGACTCTATAACATTGATACTTGATAGCCAAGAATAGGAATATATAGCAGTCCAAAAATAAGTACACCTCTTATAGATTTTCATGCAATTCTATTTTTGGTTAGAGTTTAGTAATAAATAATATCCATTTTGGTTGTATAATGTTCCACTAGAAATAATAAAATCCTTGTATCTTTGATTTAGAAAATTAATTTTTTATTTGAATAAAAAAAAAGATGTCTAAATGTGTACTTATTATGGTTGATACTATATATATATATATATAGTCATACAACTGGGTCTTAAAACAGAATGAGAAATTCTGTTGTGGACATACAAAATGCTACTTGAAGTGAAACTGATCAGTATTACCATAACAATAGAATTTCTCATTACTCAGTAGTGAGACTAAGTTGCTGATACATTATAAAAATAAATACAAACTTTATTTCAATATTTATTTAGTTTTTGTATTTGTTGTTGTATCAATCTTTTGTCCATATTTTGTCACTTTGAAACTTTGTAAGTATGTTAAAATGATTATAATTTTATGAATTAATTTATTTTCTTTAGAACTTTATGTATTTTTCTACTTAAATAATTTTGTTATGATTATGTCTACAGGTAACAAAAATGAAATGAAAGATAAAAACTATTTAAAAATTTTACATATAAAACACAATGTGACATATGTTGACCAAATAATTTGGTTGGCTTAGAGAGACACCAAAGAGTAATAGCTGGATTCCTGGGGATCCCTTCAAGCAGTACCTCTGCTTGCCTAAAAGAAGTAAAAGCTGGGTTTATTGGCTGATGCCTGAAGTGCCCCTCAAAGGGAATGCTGATGAAATCTAAGAAAATTTTAAAACCTTGTGTTAAGGGAGGCTTGCTTCCTGTGTAGTACCCCAAATTTAAAAATGACCTTATGTTTATTTTAGCTTTGTGGGAAGCTGAAAATAACCTGTTTTCACTTCAGAGTAATGAGAAATTCTATTATGATAATACAAAGCATTACTCAATCTTGTTAACATGCTTTGTGTTACTTTAACAACACAATTTCTCATTACTTAGCAATACGACTAGATTTCTAATGCATTGCAAAAATATATTTTAAAAGTTATCTTTTGTTTTTTGTTTTTTTTAATATATTTATTGTCTCTCACAAATGCAATATTAATGTTTAAAGTGTTCCGTACTATTGATTGGTAACCTGCTTTCAAGAAAACTAAAGTCATGATATATTTACATTGGCAACTATACAGCAGAGAAATCACATTTAAAAATTTTTTTCTTCTTCCGAGTGAAATAATCACAATAGCAACTGAACTCATATATTCTCAGTTATATTGTCATAGAAATATTGCTCTTAAGATCATGTCCAAATTTTTCAGATTTAGTTTCATTTACTTCATTGTTGCCTTTGGTGGCCATTAAGCTTGATGTTAAGTTATATCATATTGATAGGATTTATGTTTTAATTGCAATTAAGAAATTCTCTATAATTATCAATTTTCTTTGAGAAATGAAAATGAATAGTGAGTGCAAATGCAGACTCCACACTATTGCAAATAGGATTGGAAACTGTTTTATTCTCTCTGAGTATATTAATCTTATTGTGCTAATAAAATCTTGCTATAATTTGCCATTTCTGCTGTGTTAATTTAAGTCATTAGCATTTTATAGATTATAGCATTGTATATTTTGTTGAGTGAAGCAGGCATACTGTGTTTATTTCCATTTTTATTCAATCAAGTTTATGATTATCAGTTTCTTGCACAAAAAGGTTCATTTCTTATTTCATTAAAAAAAAAAACAATTTCTCAAATTGAATGAACAATTAAGTAAAGCTTTTCAGCTCAACCACTTAAAAGTTTTTTTTATGAATCTCGTATATTGCCAAATGCAATTAAAATCATTTACCTTAAATCATTGTGATACTAACTTGAACAACAAACTTATGAAATCAATTTATTTATGACAGCCAGTTGACAAAGTATAACCAAAATTGTCCAAAAACTCCATTAAAACTTTTAGTGGAGTGGCTAATGTGTTGGATTGTGACATTATTGTGAATGAGTTAGAACCCCAGTCATACTAATATGTTCACTTTTGGATTAATATTCTTAAGAAAAGTATGGCATTAAATAACCCACAGAAATTTATATGCCATTAAACAAGAAATCAAACCAAAACACTTGGTGGCTGATTTGAAGAAGGTTGCAGGATTCACAGTCAGAAAAAGGAAAATAATATTAATTCTTATCTGAGGCCATTTTTTTTCTATGTTTATATAATTCACTGTTGATTTTTTTCTCTATATTTGTTTGTTCTGTTTCATATGAAACATTTTTGTATACCATTTAAGAATGTATACCTGGCTAGTATAATAGTCAAACTTTATTATTAAGGGTTTTAATTATTAGATTTTTTATCTTGTACAATTGAATTTGTGTTGAAAAAAGTGGTTTGTTTGGACATTGTAATTGATGAGTCCATCAATTGGAATGCTTAAACCTCTTGAAGAATCAGAAGATAATTAGTAGTTGTAACTAACATTCTTTTACCTTAAAATAGTAGTTCATTTGACCAGCCATGACATAGTATGATCAATCAGAATCATCCTCATTGAAAACCTATTATACTCTAAGTGCTTACAAAACAAATAGACAGCAAAGTTCATTACAACAAAACTATTTAAATTAATGATCCACAATTTTGTAAAGTAACTCACTTGAACTTTATTACAGGAACATAATAAACTGAAGTGCCAACAAATTAGACTCAGCTAACTCATCACCAGAGGTGTCTAGGGTATGACACTATACTCCTGGAGCTTGCAGGACGTGTGGAGTACCATTTCATTGCTATTACTTCCAGGTCTGTTTGAAAATGATTCCTGTTTGACAGGATCATGTGCAAAGAAAATGAAAGAAAGAAACTCTTAAGAAACAGCTATTCAAAAAAATGTAAAAATGAATGTGATTCCCTAATCTCAAGGCATAAATTAACCCAGAATGGGTTGACATGCCATTAAAATCAATCAACCAACAGCTAACTAATGTGTAACTTTGGCCCAAATAACAATGGTATCTCTTTGTTAGTTCTGCTTGAGAAAAACTTAGAGCAGTTGCTACATCAGACGTAGTGCTGTATCATTCTAGTCCCAACAATCATTCTATGGTCAAACAAATTTGCTCTGAAATACCATATCACAACAGCTGTTGCTTAATGTTGATGAAGATATGTTAACATATGTTTAGCAAGAATTTGACTATCATGTGACTAAAAGTGCACCAATCTAGCATCTGTAAAGTACTGCAATAAAATTCAAGCTTTTTTTTCTCTACAAAATGGTATTATACTCTATCTTGAATAATTTTGGTGTAATAGATTTTTTAATCTTCTGATTCTTAAACAAGCAGCATAACAAAAATGTTATATATTGAAAGTTATTTCCTGAAATTGAATAAAATGTCATAATTTAGCTTTCCTTTGTTATCCCTCTCTCTCAATCTATTTATCTTTTTTTTTATGCAAATAAAAATTAGAAAACCTGTGTCTTATGTTGAATGTCTGCTCAGTTCAATACTTCAATACATTCTAATTGTTTTTCATCTTTATTGTAGTTTTTGGCTTGATGTTTAAATTAATATCTGCAACGTTTACTTACTTTGAATAATTTGACAACTGATTATACAATGTTTTTTTATAATGAAATACAGTAAACTCTCTTAATGACACACATTAATGGTGTGTTTTTATTTTCTCGAAAGAGGATTGTCAGAAATTAGTTTATAACAACTCCACACTCAAAAAAAAAAATCCCTGCATTATTTTAAAAACTAAAATTAGTAAACCCTACAAGTAATGCTACATAAAGTAAAACAAATCTGAAAATAGATTCGTAAGAAAAATCTTATTAATTGATGATAAGCTTAAGATGATTAAGATTCTTCATATAAAATCTACTTTTTATCTCCGCAAATTAGTTATAATATCAGTCTTTAATACTCAAGGGTCCTGTAATAATGGAATTTTACTGTATCTTGTTTAACCCTTTGAATCCACAAGCCTAAAATTTCAGGCTCAACTATATATTGTAATACACTGTAAGCTCCTATATTTGGGATCAGTGAGATTACATCAGATCCTAATAATAGGATTAATATTATGGCTAATAAAATAATGTAACATTAAATAGTTGTCTGTTCCCTGGAGTGAAGTATGAATTTAGTGAACTTGGATACAGTCTAGGAGCTAAAAGTCCAAAGATTTAAAGTCACAAGCATTTTCTGCTTTTGACACTCATTTCTATTTTTTTTTTTTTTTTTTTTTTTAATATTTAAAAAAAAACATTAAAATTCAAAATTCTTAGTTGGTATTTCTCATTTTTTATATTATAACTACGAAAGCAACATGTTTTATATATATAACCCCCCCCCAAAAAAAAACAAAAAACAATCCTTGTCAATGAGAGGTATCATTTTAGTTGTCATGACTAAACAAGAAACCTGAACATTGAGTTATATAAAGTAAAATCTTGACAGATAAGTGGTAGAAGAAGACTTTGGAAATTGACAACTGTGATAATTTTTCATGGAAGGCAGCTGTATTTTCAATTCTTTTTTTTAACTGTCTATTTTTAAATAACCTAGAAAACTTTTGTTTACCAATGTTGTCAAACATATATAAAAAGAGACCAAACTTTTTCAAAAACAAATTTAATGAGACTTGAAAAAAACTTCCCTACATTTGAGACACCATTCTAAGTATTTTTTCCGATTCTGGAATGTATCCAAGAAATCATTTTGATTGAATAATATGCAAGTCTTGTAGTGCATTTTCTGTCTCTGTTATCATCTAAAATCAATGTTATTTCAGTATGGATTTCAGCTTTGAGAACAACAAAGTCTGCAGGGGACAAATTTGGAGTGTGGTGTGATTAACCAGCTCCTGTTTGACTGATACAGTTGAGTTTTTGTTCATCTGTCAGCAAATGTGTCCCAAATACATCATCATTTTTACTTTTAAAATCATCTAGCACAAACATTTACAGATACCTATCTCTTTTGAAACTTCACGTACAGTCAGACAGATGATTGCTGCCTATCTCAGCATGATCATCATCAATGTGGTTGTTAATCCTGATTAGAATTTGTCTTTCAATAATCTCAATTTAAAATGCTAGTACCAACTGGAACATTATATTTGGATCTGATAATCATCTCCATAGACCAATTGCAATATAAGAAAAATATTCATAAAATGTCCTTTCTAATTTGCAACAGAATTTCATACCAACTTGCATGGGTCAGAAACACAAAGAGTACTACAACATGTTTACTCTTGCATGTGTAATTCAATACTCACCAATGTAATGTGATACTTGTTTGTTTTTTTGTTTTTTCATACAAAAGATCTATCTACAATAGAACATTTCAATTGAGACCATGCTTTGAGACATATAAAGACTATTACGGTGGAATTCAATTCTTATAGAGTGCTCCTTACTTCTGGCCTTATGCTATAGCTAAATTCAGTTTCTTTTTGGACGTTTTTTTGTTTATTATACTTATTTACGTTTTAAGTTTCATGGCCAAAAAAATCTGTTGTATATACTCATATAATGACATACTTTTTAAGACCAATTTTTCACCCCAAGAGCCAGGAGATAAATGAGATATGATTTTGAAATGCAGCTTACTTTATTTCTAGGCTTAACCTTGCTATAACCAGCCCAGTTATCTGGGGCTATAGAATACACCGACTTCATCTCTTCAGGTAGGTAAGATCTCCCCACCCCATATGGAGTACCTCTTCATTGACATTGATTCTAGGTCCACTCTGACCCGGAGTGGTAGTACCTGATAGTATTTTATCTATGTGTCAAATAGAACTGTTTGTCATTTAAACTGTGTGCAAACAAATGACTTACATTAAAATGAATTGTTAGAAATAGAAATCTTTGACTTGTGTGTAAATAAATGATTGTTTTAATTGAATTATTAGTGATACATAGCAATACTTGGAACAATTCAATTGTTTACTAATGAATGAGTAATGTTGAATAGAATTATTAGTGTTGAATATCAATACTTGAAACTGTGCCTAAATTGAATTGTTAGTGTTACATAGCAATGCTTGAAACCATTTAACTGTGTGCAAATAAAACTGTTTGCAGTGTTTGAAACCATTAAAGTCAGTGAAAACAAATGATTAATACTGAATAAAACTATTCGTGTTAGAATATTTGGAACCATTTAACTATATCCAAACAAGTTAGCTCTGACCCATTTTAAAATAAGATTACCTAAAAACTATTAACTTACAAATCATATGTATAACCATTTAACTGTATGCGAACAAATGCGCTTTGGCTCATTTAAAAAAGTTATCTACAAACTATGCATTTACAAATCATGTATAAAGAGGATTTTGCATTAAATAACCTACAATGGTTGATAAAATTCAACCCAACCAAACCAAATCTTGTTATAATTTGGATCTAAAGTGTCCCCACTGAAACAAAGGTTATTATTTAAGAGGAATTTACTTAACATTGTTTACTATTTTTAACATCTGTACATATAATATGTACAAATATTATGAATTGTAAACAAAGTTACATAATATTCAAGTAAACACAGTAGGCTACATCAAGGTCTAGACTACATTGTTTATTTACAGTATTACATTGATTTTGATTGTATTACAGTAATTTTGAAAGCCTGAATGGTTTCTATTGTCATATTGAAGAAATATCTTTGTAAGCTAGTATAGATAAAAGTTAGGGGTCGTTCATTACACGCAGTATATAATAAAAACACTTCTTTGTGACTAAAAAATAGTAGTTCAGTACATGAAGTCATAGTCAAGAAAAAAAATAGAAATGGTGAACAGATATTAACAATTGTATAATTGTAATTATGTTAACTGTAAATGATACAAAATAGTGTTGCACAATATCTTAGTTATTTCATAAGCTGTAATCTAAGCATAGAGAAAGGTTTTGACAAGAATTGAATTCCTGAAGTGTTTCTCAATAGCCAATAATCAATGTATATTTGTAATAAGTGAAGGACTGATAGAGAAATTGATAAAAAAAAATATTTATCAACTTATTTAGATTGTCTAGGTTTGTTCTTTAACAGTTTTATCTTGATTTCAAAATTTAACTTCTGCAAAAATGTATTGTCAACTGAGAAAAATAAAAATCCTGGACCATTCAAAAATTGTGTTGGTAACACTTCATCTCTTATGGGGAAAAAAAACACAAAAAAACAAAACCGAAAACATAAAAAAACAAAAATGCATGTGGCATGTCATACTGATCTTATTTCCCAACAGGAAAATGGGGATTCAGACTTTCTTGACCCAAAGAAACGTCTCCAGCCACGATGGAGTAGTACAGGCCATAACAAACTTTTGGCATCCAAGTTCTGCCGCAATCCTTACCGCCAGTCCCTTGGGAATCGACCTGACATGTTCAAGTGGTTTGAGGCACAAGAACGGCAGGAGGAAAGGTTCAAGGATGTGAGTGGTTTTTGCCATTTTTAAGTTAAGCCCAATTCTTGGAATTTTGTCATGTGAGAGGAATCCATGTTGCTGCCTCCTGTGCACCTCTCAATACAATCAGCACAGCCACATTTCAAGTAGATGCACCTTTCTCTCTTGCTCATTAAGCATCTTTATGTATCTCTTCCAACTGTTGACCAACTGGATTGATGATTATTGCTAGATGGCTTCATTTTGATATCAGATTCTCATTATTCTTATAAATATTTACAATTATGATTTGATTGAATATTATAGGACATTTTTTCTTTATCTCTTCAGTCTAACATCCTTATCATTGTTGTTATTTTTTATCATTTAGAATAGTTTTCAATCAGAAGAATATTTAAAGTCAATAAATTTACCAGCATATACCAAACAAGGGAACTTAAATTTAAATACTGGGTAATTTTTCTCTAATTCTTGTTAAGAATTACTATAAACATACAAAAACTGCATAATCAGAAAATACACATTTTAACAACTTTGTTGGTTATCTGATAGTTTTTTTGGTGGGTGGCAGGGATCACAGATTCACATCTAGATGTGGGTACAGTTATAGGAAAAGACCAACTTTCCATGCAGAAAATCTCCTCTCCACTCCAAAAGAAAGACAAGAGCTAGTATGGCTTCACATCAGAATAAGGCTGAAGACAAAGATTGTCTTAGAGACTCCAGCTTCTGATTTTGAATTCAGACTTCTTTTCCTAGACTGGTTTCTCGCCACAGAAAGGCCAACCTGCCCACTATTTTATCTATCGCTAGTGGAGAGAAGAGATGGATTCATTACTTTCTTGCAAAATGTGAATGTAGGCTTGGTTGGAATTTGAACTTGGCTTGCTGATTCTATTATAATATCTGCATGTATTTCTATTTAAAAAAAAAAAAAAAAATTAATAAAGAAGGTAAAATATATCTATTTGCCTTTTTTATTAGAAGATAGATAAAGCTTAGCTTTGGTACAAGACCACAGGTGTGGAGGTTTTATTGAGAATTGGGCTACCAGACCATTTACTAATCACTACAAGAAAATGCATATCAACAGATAAAGAAGAAATAACAAATTAAATAATATGATATATAAAATGTAAATATTTTGAATTTTCTGAAAATCTTGTACATAATGAACATTTTTTTTCTTTTTTATTAATGTGGCAATGCTAGAATGAACATCCTAAAAACTTAGTTTATATGCTAAAGAACAGGGTGCTTAAAAAAATGTTCACATTTCTATAGGAGTTCCTTTATGATATGATTTTAAAGTCTCTACCAGTTCATCATTCCTGCCAACACAATGAAATCTTTCACAGGTGGTCTCTGTAATATCAGTTTTATTCTAATAAAGATACTCCATAGAAATATTAAATTTTTTTAAAAAGTCACTTTGGAATCCTATCCTAAGAAAGTATTGACTGAAATGGTGAACACTTGGACACTAAAATCATACAATAAAGGTATTAACATTATTTTTAAAAATCACCCTGTATTATTTTGGGTATGAGAGTATACAAAACTTCAAAGATAAGGATGTTAGTTTTGATTCTTTGCTGATTATAACAATATTCTCTTGTGCATTTGTTTCAATCTTTCCTCAGTTTGGGTTTTCTTTTTCTTTTATCACTTCAGTCTTTTCTGCTGCAGCTTTTTTGCATATTTTTAACAAATTATCCTCATCTTTTTTTTTAAAGATATTTGTACATGGGAAATTTTTGATAGACCAGTCAAGATAGTAATAAGATGAAATATATTAGTCCTGGTTAAAAGCATGCTAAGGGTAACCTGAAGCCAAACTTTTTTAGACCTTATTTTTCCAATGCAGGTATCATTGGAAAATGAGAAAAGTTTTGATTATTCGAAAAATAAAGTCTAAGCAATTTCTGCTTAAAGTTATCCTTAACATGTTCTATAGAGAAATTATTACCACCTTAGTTGATATAATTGAGTGTATGAAATTTATATGCAATTGTAACAACTATTATGGGACAGAATTGTTAGTACATAATTTCAGATATAAAATTTCCCACTTTATTAATCTCAGTATTTATTCTTTTTGTTCATCTCTAAAAGATGAGGATAGATAAGTACTATTAATATTCTTTCTTTCAATACAAACTTGTACAATTTATATTTCTTACTAATGCTTCAAAATATATTAAACCAGATTTGTTCTCAAAGAATGTATTTTCATGAAAAAAAAATTTCAACTGCTTGTGTTGCTTTGATTTATTTATTTATTTTTATTTTTTTAGACAATTCTAAAAAAAAAAAAACTCCCACAAGCTTTGGCATGTCTAACTCTATTGATTTTTGTCGGTTTTGTTTTAATTGCAAATCATCCTTACTAAAAATTTTACTTTAATTTATTATATTTTGAAAGATTTTATCTTTGTATAATACTTTTGACAAATTTATTTGATTTTAATTTTTGAAAAATTTCCAGTTTGTCTCTTGAATTTTTTGTAATTTTTTTTTATTTTCAGGTTGCATTTTGATGAATGAAAATAATTGCCTAATTTTGTAAAGAAAGTTGTTCTCATTTTTTAAATACTCTTCTTGTTAGCCTCATGATAAAAAATGGTTCTACTAAATAATAATTCTAAATAGAATAATTTTTCAGTGTTTTTTTTTTTGTTTTTTTTTTTTTAAATTACTATTTTGGGGTAATTTTTTCATCAGTTTCATAGTTGTAAAATGGCAACTTAAAAATATTTCCTTTCAAATTTCCTTTAAACTACAAAAACAATTTGCATAATCTGTTAATGAATTTTTGTTAATTTTAGATTTTAAAATATGTAATGAGCTCAGCTGAAGTTTGTTTTGAAATCAGTGTTATCCATCAAAATTAGATTTTTTTTAAAGCACATAAAACAACAAATGTTTGTATTTACCTAACCCCTCCACATGAATAGGCTACAACATAAGGTCAATTTTTAAGTGGAGTTAAAGTTTAAGTTCTAGATGAGTTACTATACCAAGGTTAAAGAGCCCAGTCTGTCCTACTATTTATCCATAGCTGGAGAGCATAGCTTTTCCAAAGGTATTGTCACTATATGAAATGTAAACATCATTTTCCATTAGTTGAACTTGGGTTGCTGTGTTCATTTCCCATGATGATAACCATTACATGATAAGCATCTATTAGTAAATGTTTACTTTTATAAAATCTTTCAATTCGCATTTAGCTTTTAAGATAGTGAATTTTTTTTTAAAGATTTAATTATATATTTATGTAAGTATAGTCGGCATTCATTTTGACAATTATATCATATTTCCTTTAAAAAAATGAATTTATTAAATTAATTCATAAAAGACTAAAAAAAAGTTAATATTTTTTAACAACATTGGGGATCTTTTTTCTTTGTTTGTTAATCTTTTTTTTTTTTTTTCAAGATCTTTCTATCTTTAAATTAAGCATAACTTTTACTGTTTCACAGACATACTCTCACACACACACACACACACACACACACACACACACAACAAAATTTTAGAGATTGAGTAATTTTCATTTTGTTTGTAGTCATTTAATAACCATTATATAATTTGTGATACCCCCATTTTCCTTTTTATTAGTAACTAAAATTCACAACCAGTTCCTTCCTATCTTTATTTTGATATTATGATTACTAAAACTTAATTTTTATTCACTTGGTCATTTAAAAAAAATAACTTGATACACTTTGCTAATAAAAATCTTTTCATTTTATGAAAAGATTTTTATTAGTACCTTTGGGATTAATAAATCATATATACATTGGTCTCTTGTTAAAGATGCTTTTATTAGTAATTTTCTTTGATCAATAGATAATGCCATTAATATATAGATTTATAAAAATGCTCATTAAATTTGTGGTTAAATTTAAATGATTCTCCCAAAATTTTTACTCAACAAATGAAATCGGATCAAATCTAAGGGACGTAACTCCTCATTCTTTGCACCGTGGCATTTGTTATGTGAAAATTGAAGTTTATTACTTTCTACTTTCAGTGCTGGACTTAAGGCCACTACTACCATGGGCCTCATTTAAAAAAATCTCTTTTTATTTCATCAATAGTTTTTATTCTTTAACATTGACTAATTAAAAAATGATATATATGTAATATCCCAAAGGAATATGAGTGTTTGGAAGTTCATATATTTTAGGAATTAGAGAGTGGTAATCAATTAATGAAGACCAGAATTTATCTTTTTATAATTTTTTTTAAAGACATTTTGAAAATATCTATATTATTAGTTATAATTTAAGTAATTTGTTCATATGTGTTTTTGTCTTTTAATAATTCTGTTAGTTTGTTGTTATTTCTCCATAATAATAACACTTCCACCTTTATCTGAAGGTGTAATAACATTGTTTTTGATATTTTCAATAAGTCTTATGAAAAATTAGTTATAAAGGAAAACAAATTTTGGTTTTGATGACCACTTTCTAATTCCTATATGTGTGTGTGTGTATATATATATATATATATATATATATATATATATTATTTTTCTTTCTCTTCATCATTGATATTAATATAAAACTTTTTTTTTAAGAAAAGGGGCTCAAATTTCATGTAGGTTAGGGCATTAGCAAGTAAAAGTCTACTCCTGTCTCCGATTTATTTACAAATTGTCCTAATTTTTATTTTTGTCTCTCAAGAAACTGAGTACAATGACTTGGTTAAATACTTTTTTATATTTTTTTTCATGTAATTATCAATTCTGTCTTAAGATTTTTTTAGTAAACTATCTACTTAATGTTTGTTCATATGATTTTCCAGCATTTACAACATACACACACACACATACACAAGGTTGTTTAAGTTGTAGAATTGTCTAAGAAATTTAATTTTTAGTTTCTTTCAATTGATTTACTAAGACACCTAAGAATTTTAGTTTGTATCTTATTGCTGAAACTATTCCCTATACTTGAAGCAAATTGTATCAATCACTATTTGACTGAAATTAGTAATAATTACTCATTTCATTTATCTAATTTATATATATGATTGCAAATAGATAAAATAATTATTCAATAGATATCTCTTGATAAATTATTGATTATTAATAGTTATATTTCTTGAGAAATTGGAACATTTTTGTCTTATCCTGTTTTAAAAAATGTTTTTTTTATTTCAAAACCTATTGGATCTTATTGATCCTCTCATAAACTGAATAATATTGTAAAATACTAAATGTAAAAAAAAAATGTATTGAAAAAGTTAAGATTTCTTTTTTTCTTGATTCTCTAGGTATAATTTTTTTTACTTAAATACAGTATTGGACTAAAAAAAGCCAAAACTAAACCATTTTTATTATTGATACAAATTTTAATGAAACTTCATTTGTTTAGACATATATACAATGTGATTATTTTCCTTGATCATGGTAGTCAAAGTTTTCTTAGTTGTAATGAAAAGTCATAATCTTTAAAAAAAAATTTTTTTTTTCCAGAAATACCAAAAAATGGGAAATTTTTAAAAGAATTTTCTTTGATTTTATTTGATATCCAAATTTGTGATTAGTTATTTGCTAATGGCTTGTAAGCAGTTGTCTGAGTTTGGAAAAAGGTAAAATCATGGCATCCAATGTTTGTGGACTAATCACAAATTAAGATATCAAATCAAGGAAAAGAAGATTAAAAGAAATTTTCTATTTTTTTGTATTTCTGAGAATATTCTTTTTAGAAAATTATGACTTTTTGCTACAATAAAGGGAAGTTTAACAATCAAGGAGAATAATCACTTCCTGTGTATGTCTAAGCCATTGAAGTTTCCTTAAGATTTGTGGCAATAATAAAGAATGGCTTTTTTTTTTCTTTTTTTTTTTTTTGTTCAATACTGTTACCATTTAATGATAACATTTACCAACAAATCAATCATTCACTGTCTGATGTTCTGATGTAATAACTTAATAGTTTTTATCTGACTTTATTTCTCCTAATCAAAATTTAGTTATTTTTAACTACCAAAATCCTAAGTTTCTTTTTGTAAACTTTATTAACATTTAAACTGTTCTCCAATGCAGAAAAAAGATCATTTTGTTAGTTTTGAAGTTTTACTTTTTGTCAGTCTGATCTGTAAATACTTTCTATAAAGTTGACATGTACAACTTGTTTTGAAGATCAGCCTTTTTACTTAAAGCAAAATTTCTGGACATAAAAATGTGGGTGGCTGACAAAACTGTCAATTTTAAACCAAGTTACTTGTATGCTCTATGACATTGTGTTAATATTTTTATTTTATTCATGTTTTTAAAACCACAATTTGACTGCATTGTTTTTCTATCTTCACATTTTGCTTGTTTATACTCTTCCTTTTGGGAGTGGCATTTTTATTCTTGCTTCATCTACCTGATTATATTTTTCATCTGGTTCATGTTTTTGTTTTTTGTTGCTTTTTTTTAAATCCAAGATTTGTGTATTGACACCAGAGCAATACTGGTTTTACAGCTGTTCAACCTTTTCCTTTTGAAAAGAAAAAGTTCATTGTCTTCCATTTTAAGTTAGTTTTATCCTCTTTGTAAATATATTGCAGAAACTTTCAATTATATCTGATAATATTTCATGTAACATTGAGTCCAGAAGACATGAATATTGGTCAAAAACAAAAGTTATTGGAAAAATCCTTAATTTCTACAAAAAATTCTTAGTCCAAACAGAGATACAATATTTGTATTTAGTCTGAGTCAAAAGTGTGGTAAGGATAACATGAAGCCCAAATTTTCAAACCTTATTTTTCTGATGCAACTATCATTGAAGAATTAATTGTATACTTTTTATTTATTTACATGAATTTTGCAAATATTAAAAAATACACTGATCAAAATTGATTTCTATAACTAGTTTCTTTTCATTCCATCAGCTTTTCTCTCAATCCACTGTAATCTGGCCCCTCTGAAATCTGTAAGAATTGGAGAGTAATGGGCCTTACAGCTGCCATGATGGCTTATGTTGGTAGGGGGTTTGAATTTAGTTGTCCCTCCAAATCAATTGCCATACCAAGACTAGAGAGCCCAGTCTATTCTACTATTTACCTATAGCTGGGGAAAGAAGTAGATTCATGCCTTTCCTAAGGGCATTAATGTGAATCCAAACACCTCCAACTAGAATCTGAATTCTGCTCTCCAATTCTATTTATTTTACTAATAACCATTATGCCAAGGATCAGTGTATCTGCATAACCTGTTAAGGATCAATGGAAACTTCTGCTTTTATCTGAGTATAATGTCTGTATACTTTATAAAAAGTTTTATACACAATACATATGTACACTGATGGAAAATAAAACTTCAACACTTTAAAGAAAGATGGCAATTTTGACCTAAGTACAACATATATATGGGGTTTGATTACTGTTAATACAGCCCTTATTTTAGAACTTGTGAATATATTGATCTATATATGTGATTAAGTGTAATCCAACTGTATTTTTGGTACATTTATTCTCAAGTAAATTTTTATATATATATATATATATATATATATATATATATATATATATATATATATATAGGGTATTTTCTGTACTAAGTATGTTTGTTTATATATATATATATATGTGTGTGTGTAATAGTTATGCTGTTCAACTTTTTATCTGTTCATGCTGACTAAAAATCAGAATTTATTCAGTTTACATTACATCTTAAAACACAAGATTTATGCAGTGTATTTGCTCTAACAAATACATGGATGTGCTCACACAAAAATATAACAAGCTTACATTAAAAATAAGCAAATACCCATTCCAGTGGATATTTCTCTGTAACTCTGTAAAACACATTAGTTTGGACTATAGATATAACTTATTTTCAACCATCCCGCCCCTAATATGGTGAAGCATGTGGTTTTGGAAGAAAAGTTAATTATACAGTTGTTGTGTATATTATTATTATTATTATTATTATTATACATTTTTAAGCTGAAAAATCTGCATGGTATACACAAATATTTTTAGTCAGTATGAACAGATAAAAAGTTGAAAATCATAACTATTTCATACATCTTCCTATATAAAATGCAATATGTGTGTGTGTGTATATATATATATATATATATGTGTGTGTGTGTGTAGTTGGGCAGCAGTCTTTCATTTAAGCATGTTTGATTAAATAATAAAGACATATTTTTTGTTTTTTAAATTCATCCACATCTCAGTTTTATCCAACTCTACATTTACGTAATTTTGTTATGTTATAAAAAACCTAAAAAAAAACTTTCATAAACACTCTCTATACATACAAACAACCTCTGATGATAGCCTCTGAAAGGTCTGAAAGCACTCAGGACAATTTTGGTAAATCTGTCCACCTATTCCCACCTGAAACCAAGACACTTATCAGAAAACTTGAAAGGGTCTTCATAAAATTATATAAACAAAATGTGTCATTATTATTTAACTAAACATGCATATATATATATATATATATATATATATATATATATACACTCCAGTGACAGAAAATACCCTCTGTGTGTGTGTGTGTGTGTGTGTGTGTGTGTATATATATATATGAGAGAGAGAGAAATTTATTGAAGAATAGATGTATAGACAATACAGTGGGATAACAGAAGTTCATTGCAATTTTATCTTCAAAAAGTAGTCTTTTGTAGAAATCAAGGATTTTTCCTATGCTAATGCGATAAAATGAAAATACTTTTTGTCAAAGAAAAGCTTATGTAAAAATGACTATTTGTCCATATTCAAAGATCTAAATTTTATATACTAGGTTTATGTCTTGATAATGAATTCATATATACATATGAATATAGATTTAATTGTGAAAACTTTGTATTCCAATTTATCAAATGTGACTTTTAGAAGAAAAGCCTCTGAGGTCTGCATCAAAATTTGGCCTTCATTCATGGTTAAACTTCAAACTGACAAAGTAATGCAAATCTTGATATTTGTAGCTTGATGGGTGTTGCTGCCAAACTAGAAGTCTATCTCCACCACTACCCTCCCTCACTCCTAAATATTTTGGTAGAATGCTAGGTATGTAAGTAGGTGACTTGTGAGCATTATTAAGTAGCAAGTTACCTGAGCAGATGAGATATAGCCCAGTCATCCATGCATAACCAGAAGTTGACGAATAAGTACCTTAGTTGTGTAGTACTTTAGTGCAATGAAGCCAGTAAGAGTGAGAAAACAAACAACAAAACCTTACTAAGCATATAGCTTGAAACATTCTTCTTTCTACTAAGCTGATTGCTAGTGAAAACTGCACTATTTTTGTCCTTCAAACTTTTGTTTGAGGGACTGTAGCTGCTTATTTTCTATATTAATCATTTCCTTCATTGGCACCTGTATTTTTTTCTGTGTGTCAATGATTTCTTTTTGTTTCTGATTGTCTTCTGATAATATTCCAATTTTTTACAAATATCTCCTCATATATAAAATTCAATGTGATTATAATGGTAATGCCACTTTGTCTCACTACAGAGTGATGAGAAATTACATTGCTATGGTAACATGATGAATTACTCTAGAGACCCTTCTGGTGTAGGTGTAGAAATAGAATTTTATAAGTTTGATAAATAAAATCCAATCATTTAATAGGGAATAGAATGTTATTTGTTAGTGAGAAAAATATTGTGTTAAAAGAACTCTTAAATTGTGATTGGCTGTGTAAATAAACTTAAAAATAAGATGTTTAAATAAAGTATTGCACATAAATAAATATACCCCCCCACCTTGGCAATTCTTTAATGTAAATTTTTTTCTTCTTCTAAACCAAAGTTACTGAGTTTTTGTTATTTCTTATGAAACATTATATAATCATGATAGATATTGTTAAGTACTATTTTTCCCCCCAAATTTTATATCTTTGAAACTCTGTAACCAAAAATAAGTACATCTCTTAGATCTATTCATGCAATTTTATTTTTGGTTACAGTTTCAATGCTGTTGAATTTGGTAATAAATAATACCTAATAATGTTTTGATTGTATAATAAAATAAGAAAAATCTTTGTAATTTTGGCTTAGAAGAAAATAAACTTTTATTTTAAAAAATTAGTTGCGGTGTTTTTATTGGTAATTATTAAAGGAATATATTGGACCGGGCAGAGTCAATTATCATTTGTACTTTTAATTTGATATTTATTAATGATTAAACAGGAACAAGAAAATGTAGAGCAACAAAATTTTTGCAATTTTATAAGTAAAATGTAATTGCAAAATTACCGAAATATAGCCATTATTTTCTGGGAGCAAGGATAAACTAATATTGATTATAACATTGACTTCTATAATGTTTGGTCAGTAACAAAAGAATTATCTTAATTTTGCATGCAATAAATCTTTTTGGTAAATTTGCATAAGAAAAAAAAATACATCTTTTGATGGTAAAATAAATGATGAAAGTATATATTTATCCAACTCCTCCACCATAGGCAGGATATGACAAAGCAAAGTACATTTGCTTTGAATTCAGTTTTTCTTCTCCTAGACTGGTTGCCATATCAAAGTTGAAGAACCCAGTCTACCATACAATTTACTCATAGCTGAGCAGAGAAGAGATAGATTCATGCCTTTCCTAAAGACATTAGCACAAAGTGACAGTCTTCAAGATTTGAACTCTTGTCAAACAAGTTCATTTCCTATGACAATAACTGCTACATCATAAATGCCTTCTCTAAATAACTCAATTGTAGTTGATTAATATCTGATTAATAAGAAGGCTGAGTCCATTATTTTGATGCTCATTAATATCATCCTCAGAACTTAATTGTGATTTTAGGCTGAGTTTAATTTTTTGACCATTGCTATTGTTAAGGGTAGGGATTTAACAACTGAAAAACCTGATTATTTCTGTAACTCATTTCTTAGAATGTGTACATTTTTAGCAGGAAGTTTGGATTTCTTAAAATAGTTCTGTTGATATCTACAGATTGACTATTTGATAAGAACAAGAAATCCCTTTGCAAAATTGTGTTCATTACTCATTTTGTACTTTTGAATATATTTAGGGAAACAATTTCTCCTTTGAATGAAACTTATACAGATTTTGTGAGTTCTACAATAATAGAGAGAACTCTTAGAAGTAGATGCAATAAAAGTGCTGTTATAAATTAAACTACTGAGTCAAACGTTTTGCAGTATTTTGGTAACACGAGACACATTTTGGTAGCTTTGGATGCCTTTGCTGAGCTCATGAAGGTGATGGACCACACTGGCCTGTGAGATGTTGACTTTGCTTGATACTCTCAAAGTACTTCTAGTTGAATTTGCCTCTATGACTTGGAGTATGGCATTGGAATCCAGTTTTAGGCCTACCTGACATTGCTTGATCATCAAGGTTATTGCAACCCAAGTAAAATTTCTTGAATTATCTTTTGTAATATCTCAAATAATATCAATTATTTTGTAATATCTCAAATGACATCAATTTTTCTGAAACACCCTGTATAATCTGATATTCTCTTTAATAAGTCAAGTTTTTTTTTGTTTTGTTTGTTAGTTTGAAGTTTCATAAGATTTAATTTAGAATTCTGTCTTACTTTAAAAGTGGATACAAGACAAGAAATGAATTGTATGGGTTATAATAAAAAGAACCAAAAAAACTGCCAACATTATTCTTTTGACATGGAATGCTTCTTCTCACTCCATCCCACATTTCCCTGTGGAAATATGAAATCATTGATAGACTTTTATTTATCTTAAAATTTTATAAATTTCCTTTGATTATTTCAGGCTCAAGATGGAAGAGAAGAACCTGTTGGTGGCAGCATTGAGAAAGAAACTAATAGCAATGTTGCAGAAAAGTAAGTTGTTTTATTTATTTATTTCTCTCTCTCTCTCTCTCTCTCTCTTTGCCTTTGACTGCTCTTAAGGTTAATATCAAGTCACATGATACTTATAGGTCACCCTATCTATGAGGTGTAGAATATGTATACTGCATCACTTGCAGAGAGGTAAGATCTCCCTGTAAAGTGGGTGATAAGTGTCCTAAGCATGACAACTGCATCTGATGGTGAGGCTCCAGTACTAGAGGTTTAGGGAGTGTGAAGTGACCTTTTTGTTGCCATTACTCCCAAGTCCACTGACTTGGAGCGGTAGTACTTATTAGAGTCCCATCTGTGGATTGAATAGTTCTTTTTGAGATAATGAAGTATTTACCTGTTGTTTTGTATCTTATATAATTAGTGACCATGACTGTTAAAAAAGATTTTGGCATAAAATATGCCAACAAATGACATAAAACCAATCAACCAACCAACCTACTTACATGATTTATAATATAACAAGTTTCTCCTAGTGAAAAAAAATCAGATATGAAAGAAGATTTTAGAAAAGAAACTAGATAATATAGATAGAAATATTTATTAATTTGCATGGCAGTGAGCTTGAATAATAGGGTTTTGTTAACTATAAATTTCTTTAATTATATCATTTTTAGTTCAGTAAATTCAATATTTTTACCATATCATCATAATCATATGCTGACTGTATCTCTGCCGAGAGGTAAGATCTTCCCAAGGAGTCTCCTACACATGACTCTAAACCATCTGATGGAGAGGCTCCAGTCCTGGAGCTTTGGGGAATGTAAAGTACTTTTCATTGCCATTACTTCCAGGTCCACTCTGACTTGGAGTGATAGTACCTGTTAGGGTCCCATGTATAGTTCAAATAAAACTGTTTAATCATTTATTATGCTGGAAACCATTTAACTGTGTGCAAATAAATGATTAATATTAAATCAAAATATTAGTATTAGATAGCAATGGTTAAACCCATTTTAATCATAAGATTTGGCATTAAGTAACTTACATGGGTTGATATACCATAAAATATCACCAAATAACCAACTTGCTAACAGTACAGATTCCCTTGATTCTTTCTTGCTATCCATGTTTAAAAATTATATTTGGTAGGGACATAGACAGAAAAAAAGCCTCTTTACACATCACTAAATAAGTCCTGGGCTTGACACATAGATGGTGCTTCTAATAAAAAAAATCCATATGATTTTTATAAAGTACTAACCTTCAAATGGCATGTATCAAAATTTGAGCCTAATCGAATTATTAGTTTACAAATTATTTAAGTGAAGCTACTGTTGCAAATTTTCAAAACAGTGGAAAAATCTGAATTTCATGTGTTGATAAAGCATTGCTTTCTAATGGAAAAAATACTGTTCAAGCAAAGCAGTGGTTTGATAAGTGTTATTCAGACTCTGTTCTGTTGGAAACTATGGTTAAGAGGTGGTACGCTGACTTTAAATGTGGTCATACAGACACAAATGATGCTGAATGCTCAGATTGCCCAAATTCGGCATTGCCCAGTCAGCTGGAGATGTAGAACACACCGACTGATTCACTGCAGAAGGGTAAGACCACCCTAGTGAGTGTCCTGGATATGACACTGGATCTGATGGTAAGGTTCCAGTAATGCTGGAGCTTTGGGGAATGCGAAGTACTCCTTTATTGCCATTGCTCCCATATGTTGGATGGTTTGTTTATTTGCTAATGCATTTCGACTTTAATCTTTTTTGAATGTGAAAGTGTTTTATTGAAATTATTGTAGTATGAAAAGTAATTGTGATAGATAAATTATGATTTAATTAGAAGTCTTCATCAGGGCTTGTAGATCTTGCTACGTGAAAAAATGGATTAATACTCATTAGTATGTCATGTGATGGAAAATTTTTGAAAAATGAATGTTTTGTGGGTTATTGACGTTTTATTGATTCGAATGTTTACAGAAAAGGAAGCTTATATATGGTGAAAATTTTGAATTCTTTTAATATTATTTTTCCTATAGATGGTGAAACTTTTAAAAACCTTGTTGTGATGTGCTATGAAAATTGCTTCAATTATTCTTTTTTTATTTTTGTCATAAATGAAGGCAAATATTGCAGAATTTTGAAAATCAAAAGTGTGGTTAGTTAAAATGTTATGAGAAACTAAAGAATTTGTTGTGTTACCAGTTTTAAAGTCTTTTTAGGTTCATAGATTCTTTTGTCTAAATTTCTGCTTGTTTTTCCAATGTAAAATTCATTGCAATTTTTGCAGCGGATTTTGTAAACACCGGCATTGGATTGGGAATCTCTGGTTTTGGAGTTGTTCTTTACTATTTGTTTTAATGTTTTTGTTGGCCAGTTACCAGTTTTTTTTTTTTCCTTAGTGATTTAAGTTTTTTTCAATTAAGGTGGTAGTGGGATTTTGTGTTAAAATTTTGTGTCTCTTTATAGTGTTGGTATTTGAGTAAGGTTTATTTTTATTTATATTGTGATATGTATGTTTGTGGTTATATATATGCATGTCTATCTATCTATCTATCTCTCTCTCTCTCTCTCTCTATCTATATATATATATATATATATATATATATATATATGTGTGTGTGTGTGTGTCTTTCTCTCTCTCATATATATATATATATATATAATACAATGACTGATGATGTTTATACAGCAGCATTGCTTCCAACAAAGCCTTCATCAAATGATGACACTGGGTTCAGGCATGGTTTCAGGGCTGAAACATCATCACTACTAACCTAGAGCGCCCCCAGCAGTTACTCTCAATACCACCATACTTTGTTGATTTGATGTCACCCTGTGGGATTGCCATATCCACGCTGATGCCTTATCTTGGATATTTTTTATGCATTTCCTCTTGTCTGATGGAGAAAGTCCAAGATTAGTCAAGATTACGGAGGTTAAGTTGGTAATAAAACCTTGGCATCCGACCTCAAAAGGAAATACATTGATTATCCAGGCATTTCTGACACATTATTCTCGCAGATCTTTATATTTTTCCAACTTACGCTGATGTGCCCAGTCAAAATTTTCTTCAAAAGGAACTGTTAACTCAAAAACGAAAACTTTTAAAAATCTAACGGACCAAATGACAATATGTAGATGCTGGGTCATTAGTGCTACTTCTGTAGGGAATATGAAATGATGTTCTAAATCAGTTGCGACATGCCAGTCTATGCAGCCATCGAGCAATGATGTTCTGTGCTTATTTCTACACGAAATTTTCAAAATGTTTCCTTCTTTAACGAAATGAATCACTCTGTTGGTGATATTATTTAGAGCTTTATTGGCAGTCTCACAACAGACCTTCGCAACCTTGGCAAAAATCTCAAGGACTTTGTCTCCATGTGTAGCTTCTTAGAGCATACTCGCATCCAGTGAGAATATGTTTGAGGCTGACAGTTTTCCCACATGCTCTGCATAGGTTGGATGTAGTTAACCTCCAAACATGAAGAATGACTGGTGTTGGTAAAACGTTGTGGACTGCCTTTATAAGGAAACTCAATTTTTGGGTTTCATGTGGTTAAGGTCGCTCCATGTGACAGCTCTGTCTTTTGCACTCACCCACTTGGTCCATGCACCCTGTTTCCTTTGTCCTACAGCTGTAGCAATACGTATGACTTCCTCAAGATTATGAATTTCTTCTGAAACCATTTTTCTTTTGTTTATTGTGGATTCCTTGGACCACCAATGCTGTGGATGAAGGCCTAGACCTGCCCTTCCATTTGCCACAGTGCTAATTATTTCTTTCATCTTAAGGGCTGATTCTGCATTCTCTAGAGCTATTTTCGTCTTCCATTTCTGACCAGTTATTATGGAAGCCTGGGCGTTCTTTACTAATGTGTCACGATAGTCATGCAGCATCTGGAAAAGTCACACTTTACCTAATTTAAATTCCTCAACAAGTGACAACGTTGGAAGTTTTAGCTTCGTTGATAAATTGTATAGTGCCACATTTGTTCAGGAGTTAGGGTCTCCCAACCATTTTTTTGTATATTTGGTGATTAACGACACCATTGTTTCAACTTTTGTAATTGATACCTCATATACTTGCATTAGCCATGATAATTTAGGAAATAATCCCAAATAAATACACCAGGCTTTATCTTTATTTAGGAGGTCACTTTTATCAATGGAGCATAATCCATTTTTCAGCAGTTTGCTTAGTTCCTGCTAATGATGTCAATATAAGTTGTAGGGAGTAGAAGCGACCAAGACTCTTAACGCTTTTTTTACAGATTGTGGGGAATTTTGATAAACTGCACATTTTGAAGGCTTTATTTTCATCGCAGCCCATTTGAAGAGCTCCTGTTGGTGGGCCACCAGTTGTTCCATGTGTGATTTGGATTTTGCGACTAGAGTTACAGCATCCATAAAAGCCTTCATAGATATGTCTCTCTCTCTCTCTCTCTATATATATATATATATATATATATATATAACACATCACTCAGTAAGTCCCTGGCCTAACTAATAAAACAACAACTTTTATGCAAAATTCAAGTTTATTCATCGACACAGTCTCCTAGAGTGATACTGATTCCAACACTTCTCTCACAATTCAATGCCTTTTTGTAAAATCATTTGTCTTTGGCCTCAAAATATGCCTCAGTTTCCGATATCACTTTTTCATTGGAGCCAAATCTCTTTCTCTAGAGCATTCTTTTGAGGTCTGTAAACAGCCAGAAGTTGCTGGGGACCAGATCTGGAGAATAGAGTGGGTACTGAAGCTATTCAAAGTGCAGTTCATGTAGTTTTGTCATTGTTGCAATAGACTTGTGACACAATGCATTGTCTTGGTGAAAGAGCACTTTTTCTTCTTCATTTGTGGCAATTTTCTGAAGATTTCTTCCTTCAAATCCACTAATAATGCTATATAATATTCACTATTGATGGTTCTCCCTTTCTCAAGGTAATCGATGAACAAAATACTTTATGCGGCACAAACTATGGAGGTCAAAACCTTGCCGGCTGATTTTTATGTATTTGGTCGCTTTTGGATGGCTTTCACCTGCTGCTGTCCTCTCAACTGACTGCTGATTTGACTCAGGAGTGAAGTGGTCGATCCATCTTTCATTTATCATCACATATTTATGCAAAAACTTCTTTTTGTTGTTGAAACAGTTGCAAACAACACCGAATTGTTGGCATGTTGTTGTTTTTTATTGACTGTGAGCAAATGCGGCAACCACTTTGAACACAACTTTCCCATTGACAAATATTCATGCATCTCATCCAACTTCAATTTACAATGACCAAAACGAGTTTATCGATGTTTTCTGGGACAACTACCGAATTCAGGTGACCTGAATGTTCAGCAGCATTTGTGTCTATATGACCGCATTTAAAGTCAGCATACCACCTCTTAATCATTGTTTCTAACGGAACAGAGTCCAAATAACATTTATTAAGCCATTGCTTTGCTTGAACAGTATTTTTTCTTATCAGAAAGCAATGCTTTATCAACACATGAAATTCAGATTTTTCCATTGTTTTGAAAATTTGCAACCGTAGCTTCACTTTCAAATTTTCTATTAGTGGCGCCATCTATATTTCAGGCCCGAGACCTATTGTTATATACTCACATAATAAATATGCTTATATACACATATACATGTTCATGCAGGATACATACTGACGCAATAAATTAATCAGACGCAATGACAAGACAGACGCCGTAATAAATGACGCAGGAAGACTTCTTTAACAAAATATTTACCTCTCACTTTATTGCAAGGGTTCGAAAAGGTTGTGTGGGGTTTTACTGTGAGAGGGAGTTGGAGACCGAACATAAGCTGCAATATTTTGACCCCAAACTTATGGCCGTCAATGTTGTGTCTTTCTCGTTCTTTGATGCTCAACCGGAGGTCCAGAGGCCACTCTACTGGGTGATGGCTTTCTTTACAGCATCTTATCAGCACCTCAACTCATCAGGGTCCAAAGGCCCCTTCGGCCTGATGTGGCTTTCCCTATCACATCTTGTCTATAACTCCGTCCGATCTTCAACTAAACTGGGCGGAACTGAACTCAACTGAATTATATAATCATTTGACGCCCACTCAATCTTTGAAATCGAATGTTTAATTGTCATCAAGTGGAAATAACTGTCATGCAGTTCAGAGGTCACTCTCTTCCGGTGCATCAGTCTATGAGTGTACCATGGGAATTTTTTAGCTTGTCCCATTTCATCAGCCAATTTCTGCCCACGCGATTTCCTCTCATAACTGCCATTAAAATGTGTCACCTCCTTCCGGTGCATCACCTTGGAATGGCATTTTTGGCCGGGTCAAAAGGTCAGAATATAACATTGAGTGATTTGTTATATGTATGTGTCTACTTATATATATGTGTGTGTGTGTATGTGTGTGTATATATGTTTTTATGTATATATATATATATGTTTATATGTGTGTTGTGCATCTTTTGTATATATTTGTGTGTTTTTTCATATATATGTGAGTGT